>VNJR01002885.1:0-119380 GCA_008042585.1 Drosophila punjabiensis | reverse complement strand
CAATATAAATATGAAAATTTACAAAGACCAAGTTAAAAGAAAATATAAATTCCAAAATTAATATCAAGGGAACCAATATATTAACAATTTATTGAATTTATGTATATGTACTACAATTATTTACTTTCATCAATTAAGATTGCCGAAACTTGTTGGGGGGGAGTCACGCATAACTATAACTATACCTATAACTATTCTAATGCCCTTAATTGTAATTTACACATACACCTACGATTAGAGATAAGATCCATTGTAACTAGACTTAAAGCTCTTGAAGCAGTTGAATTTGGACCGTACAAGCGTTCGGACGTTTAAATAAATATAAGCCTTATCAAGAGTCTAGTTTTCTTCTCTTTGGCTATAAACGTGGAACTCAACTAGCAATTGAGCCATCTACAGTTCAGCTCTTATAAAATCGACTTCGGACCCGGAAATAGCCTCTTGACCCTAAGAGACGTGGAGATCGAAGAAGATCTAGTACGTGTGGGGCTCCTAATAACTGGGCCTTAGCATCGACATAACTATATAAATATGAGATTTATAAGGTTATTTTACTAAAAGGGTCCATACCTTTAAAAGAAAATTTGTATAAACAACTGGGGACAATTTAACTGTATTGAAAAGCTATTTACAACATTTTATAAAATTGTTTTTCTCTGTTAGTGTAAAGTTCGACTTATAAAAATTAATTTATTAATATATGAACAGTTTACAGAGATTATAGAGAGATAGATCTTTTACACAGGTCAAGGTTTAAAAGTAAAGAATCACTATGCTGAAATTGAATTTTTATATTTGATCCAACATATTTTTCACAATGAAACTATTTGTTGGCTCTTCCTTGCTCTTGTTTTACTCACCACAATGTAAACAGCCAAATTTAAAAATAGAAGAGCGAAAACAAAGCAAACAGCCAACGAAATTCAGGCTAAACAATGCACGAAAATTAAAAATATAAACAGTGCACTCAATTAAGTTCGAGAATTTAGTCCAATGAATTGAATATTTTGTGGCCGCTCTTGCGATTTCCGCTAGAACCTGGGATAATATTAAGATCATTTCGCAAAGTTTATTGTTTGTATTTTTGAAAGCAGGCTGCGGAAAAATATTTCCCGATTTAATAGCACAGTCTATTAAGTAAAAATCTGATGCGTAAATTTCTCAAGAATACAAATCCATTAGAAAACCCATTCTTCAATACTAAATATTATCGAATTCAAGTTCTTGAAAGTTTGATTAGATTATTATTATTATTATTAAATTTTACTTTATTGTGCTTTTTATTATTTGAATCGAGTTTAGTATTTTTTAGATAAAAGACAAAAATATCACCAAAAAAATGTTACCTATTATATTTGTACAGCAAGATTTCTTGGCTAAAAGGGTACTTTTTTGAGCTGAAAACAATCAGAAGGTTTATTAGAAATATCTCTAACAGAAATCTAACATTCAAGCACTCTAAACTCTACCATTTATCCTAATATTTCATAAAGTAAAACATATACTCGCCTGAAAGTGATGTCTTAAAGCTTAAATTCTAATTGAATCTGGCTCTTTGTGAGCTCTACTACAATAAAGAGCCTTCTTTAAGGCACACGCCCCTGTGTACGGGTTAAGTTTGTTTTCATTTTCACGGCGTATTTCCTGCGCAGACTCCGCGATTGTCCGATTTATTCGGCAGCGCAGTCGGCGTCGCTGCCACCGTTGACGCCGCAGCCGACGCACTTCGTTCGACGAGAAAACAGTTCTCATGCGGCTTTCAACGGGACCGCAACGCAAACGTAAGGCAACGGAACGGGATATAGCCGATCGGATATATGTGAAACTACGTAACGGGCCAGAAAGCGGCGACACGTGGGTGTGAACAAGAAAAAAAAAAAAAAAAACAGAAAAAAGCGGGCAACAATCGCCATTACAATTACAACTACAATAAGCAGCGACGTGGTAATAAATGTTCGTAAAAATAAAAGAAACCGAAAGTAATGGAATTAAGTGTGTGAGAGTGCATTTGCGTGTTTTCGCGGCGCTTGGCAGTACAAAAAAGAGAAACAAAGCATACATTTTCATAATTACTTAGGTTCCAAGGAGCGTAAATTATTAAAACAATAGTAATTTCAGTGGAAAAAAGAAATCTTTGGGACTTGGGACAATTATTTGCTGTAATTATTTGGAGCTATCTAAATTACTTCTAAATTAACTAAAGAAAATAACTTAAAAGAAACTTACATTCAAACTTGAACTTCAAATCTAGTTCGCTGTCTTATCACAAATTTTTTAAGAGCTCATTTTTTCTTTAATTTAAAATTTTGTGATACGAATTATTTTCAAACTCAACAATTTTAAATAGCGAAACGCTTTTAATGAGATACTCAGAGTAGAACGAAGTCAAGTGGACGGTTTCCAATTATAATCAACAGTTTTTTCGTTACCTGCAGCTTCGTGTGATTTCAATTAAAGTCACCAAAATCTTCTCAAAAGTGGAGTGGATTCGAGCGTTTATTATTGCCTTCATCTAAAAAGAACCAGCTGACGCCAGAGGAAAAAAGCATGCCCATCAATTATACGATTTAATCACCATAAACGAAAGATTGAAGTGAGTACTTAAGATGCTTCGAATTTGATGAAACGCTGCCCCAAAAATATCTCAACCGTTGTGCAGATTTAATGTAATTACATTAAATAGATTGGGATTTGGAACGTGCTGAGAATTATTTAATTAGGTTAAGTCTAGCTGGGATAGAAAATTCCCAAAATCAACCAATTACTCGATGCTTGCAGGAAAAGTTTCTTGCTTTTATCCTGAGATTTCATGGTTACGGCCTGTAATTTTGTTTGCAACTTCTTCGTTTATCAATTAAGCCAAGCTCCCTGGGATTTCTATAATGATTAAATTTGCTTCCCTTTAGTCAATGTGTCAGTCTTTTTTCTGCATATATAATTAGCTGGCAATTCATCAGCGAATTTCTCATGTTTTGTTTACCTTTGGCAATGCAATTTGGGCCAAAAATAAAGAAAAGTGCATGAGCGCACACGGAAAAAAGATATAAAGCGGCAATAAACAATAAAAATAAAACAATAAAAGAAAACCCGAAAGACTCAACAAAATAGCCTGGAAAAGCAGGCAACATTATCGTACCAGTTGAAACGGGCGGGAAGGAAAGGTAGTCGCATAAATGGCGAAATAACGAGGGCAAAGGCGACAATGAAGGGGATGGGGATGAAAGGACATACGGAAAAATTCACACTGGAAAAAAGTAGAGTAATTAATAATATATTTGACTTAGTAGCTTAGAAAGTGGGCTTTAATATGTTGCAGTAACTATAAATCAAATTATTTGTAACAGATAAAAATGGGTGCATACAACATATGTTGAATGAGATTTATTTATATTTATAAGATAAGAGTTGTAACGATTTTTTTTTTAATAGAACACAATACAATACAAGAGAATACAATACAATTGAATACATTTTAAGCGCTTTAATTCATTTAAATTATAACTAAATTTATATAAAAAAAAGTATGCACAAAATGGCATTTTCTAGAGTACGTAAAGAGTAAGTAAAATTATTTCTTCAAGTGCTGGGAACCTGAAGGAGCGCTAAAGCCTTCACAAATGTCGTGCGTTAGTGTTGCGGCTGGGCCATTTAGTTGGGACCGGCGTCACATTACGTATACGCAATGTGCACGAAAATTACCAGCAGTCACGTACCAAAGGAAATTCCAACTCCGCACTTTTACTACACACGACTGAGTGCACGTGTGTTCGTGGGAGAGTGTGCGAGTGTGTCAGGGTGTGTGTAGGGGTGTGCGAGTGTGCGAGGAGCTTATCAACCATCATAATAATTGTTTCGGGCAATTTTCCTGCCAAGTCTGGCCAAGGTCCCTTCGCGTCCATTCCGACATTCGACAGGAATAATTACACACACATTTGGCTGTCATAAAAACCAAATTTGTTGAAATGTTAAACTGAAATGACAGCACAAAACATTTATAACATTCTGTGTATTTCGGTTATTTAGCCCCCCATAACATTCGTTTGTTTTTCGATGTCAGCTTGCTTGTCAGTTTTTGAGTTTCTCTATTTGGCGAAACAAGAAATGCTTTTGTATTTATTTTGAATTCAATTTGCATAAGACTTGGCATGCAGTTTTTAGTATATCATATCATATTTATAACTCCTTTACAAAAAAATAATTTAAGTGGCAAAAGATTAAAATAAATTGTTTCGGCTTTAAAGTCATTAGTGACAGGAATTCATAAAATATTGCAACATCAATAATCAAATATTCATTTTTATTTTATGAAAAAAAGAATTTCATACTTTGCCTAAATAAAAAATGAATTTATGTACGTTTTTATAGTTATAAATAGGACATTTACATTTACATTTTCCACTAGTCGTCAATTTGAAAGAATGCAATTCAATGGAATAAATATAATATAATTGCGTTAATAAAATGTACAACTGTCAACTCTGATTTCTTTTCCTTTTGATTGAAACTAAAATAAGGAAAATTTATGCCGCATCTGAACACTTTTTTCCATTTAAACGCAGATTATTTAAAGCGCCTTCAAGAGGATTTTCAGTCAGATTGTGTGGCTGTATTTCTTGGTAGCAATTGAATTTCCATTTATTATTTTGTTTCCGCTTCTCAGAAAATTGGCATCATTGATCTGTGAAGTAAGCTTTTCTGAGACACATTTTAAATGGTTGATTTTTGTTTATTTCTTTTTTTTATAATCTCTTCAACTCAATAAAATGTTTCCTTTCAACTGGAACTTTAAGCCAAGGTGGCTCTCAACTTAATCAAATTGCTAGCTGTCAATCTGCATTCAAGTTTTTCCTTCTTTTTCACTGTTGTATCCATAAATCTGCAGAAAGGCCGGCGGCTAAGCAGTAAACTTGTTTCCATTTTCCTGAAGAAAAACTCATGCATATAATTTCGCTTTGTTATATATTTCATTTTGCAACTCGATTCAAGTTTTCATCTTGGCCATAATAAAATTTGAATTTCATAAAACCAGCAAAGGCAAACAAACAGTCAAATGTGGTGGTGGTGGTGGCTTTGTTTCCCTCTTTTGCATTTTCCTTTTCCTCTGGCCCTCTCTTTCTCGCTGTGTAGGAAAGCAAATACGAATTTCGTGCTTGGCTAGGAAAATTTATGGCTATTGGTTTCACACAAAGAAAAACATGCATGAGACGCCAGAGTTGGCGGCTTATGTTGTCCTTGGGAACACGCGACGTATGCGCAACAAACGCGAAATATTCCCTTCGATGAAAGTGCTCTCTCCTGCAAAGCCGCGTCTTTAATTCGGGAAAAAGTTAAAATTAGCAAGTGATTTCTGGCTGTTCTTTAATTTACAAACATGTTTCAGTGCCAAAAGATCTTTTTGGAGTAAGCACTGTGGCCTGTGGGATATTTCTATTATTTTTGTTGCTTCCTAAAATATTCAGTTGACTTGGCTTTACCGCTCAACAGTGAATGATATTTTAAATATTAAAATGGTTGGTTGGTGCCGGAAAAAATTCCACAGCTATTTTTATAACCCACGTGGAAACTTACACAAGCCAGAAGAAGGGCGGACCACAAATGTTCACGTTTTACACTCGGACTTGGCTATTTTCACCACAGTTACATACCTCTAGCTCTCCGCGAGGGGCTCGAAGGTCCACCAGCTGTTGCAACAATCACGAATTGTAATAAAAGTTTGTGTCTGCTTCCCACAGATACAACTTTTTTACAAGGTATCGCACTCGGGGTACGCCTTATTGGCTGCTAAGGGGACAATTTCTGGCCGCAAGGAGAGCAATCCAAGGACCGTTGAAATAAACAGAGTATTCTTCTTTTGTTCAAAATCTTAAAGATGTCTAGTTCTTTAATGTCAAAGGCTACTGGCACAATGGTTTTCCGGTTATTTTGCAATGCAAAACACGTCTTCACTTCAACACTCTTGCTAGCCGGGAATGGAGAGTAGGAAAATCAAGTTTCTATAACAGTGGTGGTCATTCCACTCCGCATTCCATCTTTTGCAGTTTATTATCTGTAAATCTCTCGTTACGAGTGCGGGCCATTACTCAAAAAAAGCGCACAAAGTTATTCTTGGAATCCTTGTTTGCTCGTTAGACCCATTATAGTACGTGATATGTGCGGACATCATCAGTCGGAATCGGAATCAGAATGGCCAGAGCCATATGGCGCACTGTCATTATTAATGATGCAATTGACATGAGCTGTCGAGAGTGAACTGAAAAATAAGAGGAAATTGAAGTGATTTTATTTTTTGCCCTATATCCACATATTTTTTTTAGCTTATAATGACAGAAAACTCATATTATTCTCATTTATTATTTGCTTAAAGTTTGGTATTGAGATTACCAGGGATGAACCTCCCTTTACTTTTTTCTGTTCTAGTTTTTAAAGTCATCTACACTTTGTTTTCTATCCGTTTTCTTTGCTACTATTACTTCTCCTGAGAACTTTTCCTTTCTTTTCTTTTCTTTTGGTTATAGTGCTTGACTCTGTTTTGTTTCCATTGCCCTTTTATCTTACCAACTCAAGAGACTTTGCCTTCGGTCATCCAATTCAATAAAGTACGTGTTCTTTGAGGTTAATCGATTATGATTTTACCCTTTTGGCTTCCTGTTTTTTGTTTTACTCTGCAGCAAAAAGCCAAAAAACTTTTGATTTGATTCCATAATTCGTTGAAATTGGATAAGGTTTAAGTTAACCCTTAGTTTGAAGCCCCTTTCTTTTAGTTTGTTGAACAACGTTATTAAATAATATTGGAAACCAATCTTTTGATCCCTTAAAGGCAGAAATATATTGGAGTTTTTCTTATTGTTTAGGAAATAACACTTTTCCTTTTTCTTGTTACAATTGTTGCTCAGCTGGCAACTTACTGTGTGCTGTATCTAAATAAATAATAGCAACGCGCAATGAAAATAAACAAAGATAGAAAGTTCACTGTTAAGACAAGAAGTTACCAAATGTTCTCTATATTTTTCAGACTTAAGACTTAAGGATTGCCAAAAATGTAGCAATAAAATGTGTTTGTACGATTGATGAAGAATATATTAGGGAAAAAAGATTCTCTTAACTTATAATTATTATTTTGAATTAATGCAAGTTCCCAAAAGAGTTCTTGCAACTAATTTCCGACTTCTTTTCGCAGTGTATATGCGAATAAAATCAGTTTGAAGTATGAAACTCCCGAGCGTTCGGTGGCTGACCTGCAGCCGATAAAGCTCTCATCTGCAAATCCTCCGATTCGCCAGCTTTTGGCCCCAAAGGCAAACATCACGTATACGCAGTGGTGTTTGTTCGCTGCCAGCGGAGTACATTGTTCGTCCCTTTCTCGCCCTCGTCGCTGTCCTGATGCGTCCTTTGCCCGCGTAATTGTGCGTGCCAGCGACAACAAAGAGGCCAAAATCAGACAGGTCCAACAAGCAGGCGAAACGCTTCCCACCTTTTTTCCCCCGTTCCCCTGTATAGCAGAGAAATTGGCTAACGGCTACTGTGCGGGTGGAAGGACCTTTAACGGGACACTGGTAATTGAATATTGAGAATGTGGTATAAGCCCTTTCATTACAAGCTGGACGACCCAGTTTCAATGTAATCATATCGATTTTCACCCAATCAATGACAACAAGTGCGAACAAATCGACAATTTCAGACCCTTTTATTCCTCGTTTGATCCCAGCACTGTTTGCTTGACTGTTATTGATAGCTTCTTATGGCTGTATTTCATTCAATCATCGTCCGGCTTGGATTTGTCTCAGGCAAACTAATTCAAACGCAAAATTTATTTGAACTAATCTGACAATTGAATAATTTTCTTTACTTACTCATGATAAATTAACTCTTAATTTATTTCTTATGTTTCATAAGAAAACTGAAGTCAACGAGAAAATAAATTTCCACAATGTATTTTCCTAAAGAGCTGATGTTCAGTGATTTAACTTGGTGACAACCTCATTTCCTGTCATCTATTAGGTCTTCCGAGGACAAGAAAAAATGCGAACTTAAGTTGCCAACATTAAAGCCGTAATGAACACGGTTGTTTAGTAACAGTCCGTCACTTAAATAAAGTATTTGACATTCATTTATCGCAATCTTCCTCAGTTTGCGTGTGGGCACTGAAAGTGGCTCATTAGAGACGAAAAATTGCTGACAAATGAAGAGTTTACAGTAAAATCAAGTGGCACGCCAGGAAGAGAGAAAGGAAAATAAAAGCAAAGCAGTATGGAAATAAGTAAGTGTAAGGTAAACACTGGACTCTTTAGAGAATTTAAAAGTTAAAGTCACCTCTAATTTAAAAACACAAAGAAAACTACAGCTTAAAATAATACAGCTTATACTTTTACGAGAAAAACTTTTACAGGGAAAGGGTAAAAGTGTTCATTTACAAATTTGCATTGTGTAGCTGGCTTCCGTTTTGGGCGGAAATGATTTGTGTTTCGACCTTAGAGGATACAAGATGAATCCTGTCTTCAGACACCCCATTTATCTTAAATAAAAAATGACTAATTTAAGTTTTGAGGAGGGAAAAATAAATTTCCAGAAACTATGCTTGCTTTCTTTTGCCAAATTAAGACCTTAACTTTAAGAAAGTAATGAAAAAAGTTCCACTCTGCTTCTCAACTCTGGCCCTTGAAGCCTTAATGAATTTGAGCTTGAATAATTATGCAAAATGAATGTTTTTATTGGACTGTTCTTGTGCCTGCTGCCTAATTTATTCCGCTCACTTTGGCGTTGACGCCTTCTTGCCTTTCTTTTTTTTGCCATTTTTGTTTAGTATTTAGAAAGTGTTTTTTTCTTCTTGTTTTATTTTTACAAAAGCGTTTTTAGTTTGGTTATGTATAGCTTATTTTTCACAGGAATTCTCTCAGGTTTATTAGGAAAAATATATAAATATTATACCTAATGTACAATTGAGTTAAATACAATATTACTTGTTAATACACTATTAATTTTGGGATCAATTAGAATTAAAGAAAAATTTTGACTTGGTTTGAAATTAATTGTAATTAAGAAAAAGCTTTAAATTGACTTACATTTTAGCAAAATTATTGTTTTTTAAATATTTATTTATACAAATTAGTATACAAACTAAAAAAAATATACGTTTTCTTGATGTATTAATACATTTTATTAATCTTTTATTTTCAGATAACTAAAGAACAGAGAAAACTCTTTCGGTAAATATTCATTCTTCCTACACATATAGTTCCTAAATTGTCACACTTTTATGATTTAATTCCGCACATAAATCGATTGAATGCATTCCTATGGTTCAGATTAAAGCCCTGCAATGCTCTCCAGCTACGGGCTACGAAATAAACCCAATTTCCTTCTTGTCCCCAAACCGAATTTGGAAATCTGCACATCCTGTTCCATTGCAACGTGAGCTTCCCTGTTGGCAGCCTTTTAATCAAACTTTGTCGGGGATATCAGAAGTCAGAGAGGTGAGGAGGACGAAAGGTAGCAGGAAGAAGGACACTGACTGAAGGATCCACTTTTGCTGTGGCCGCAAACTTTCTGCCACAAGTTGCCTTGTCTATCGCAGGCCTCTGCTCCCAATGGCTGAAAGGTGCACAATCAGCCAAAAATGACAGTAGGCCAGGTCAGGTCGAGCGGGGTCAACTTCGGGCCCCAAGTGAGCTGAAGAGCCCACTCTGCAACGATTAAAGCCATATTTTCATGAAGCCGCTTAACAACAATGCCAATCATCCGATGGCCGTCGCTCCCTCACGTCCTTTGTTAACGCTGCATAACGAAAATTAAATATCCGTGCGCCGCTTTTATTAACTAAAGTGTATTTTTGCCTCTGATGGGTTTTGCATAATGCACACACAAAAGGGCAAAAAATTATCCCGCTTTTGTTGATCCCACTTTTATGTGCGCCGTATATTGAAATTATGTACGCACAGCAGCTTTGTGTATGAAAATTATATGAATTTTATTAATTTACCACATTTTTGATGATGTGGCTGAAATACTTTTTTTTTGTCCGCCGTAAATTACATGTAATTTCTGGTTTAATTCTGGGCAACAATGAGCAGAAAGGAAGAAAATTATTTTGATTTAATGTGATATTTAGTCGGGGTTAAAAACCCAACAAGCTTTTAGAAGGACATCTTTATAAAATGGGTTTTATAGTATATTTATTCTGCAGATACTTATAGAACTCTTTTTATTGTTTTCACTACTCAGCAAATCAATATACTCGTATATCTGGAATATCAAAAAACATACTAATTCAGAGTCGTAACCCGTTGAGTATCTGGAGTCAAAACATCAATCGCCTGCACAATACTTATTTTTATTTTACCCGCAAAGCGGACAACGTCAACTGATGTTTTATTTATGTCAAACCTTTCGTTCAGCTGGAGGCCTCAACTTCCTGGTTTTTCCTTGCCATTTTCCTGTTGTTGTTTTTTATGCCTCGCCTCGGTTTTTTATTGCGTGCCGTCAATCCCTCAATAAACTCCTTGCCTCCATACCTTTTGTTGTTTGCGGTGGCTTCGATTTTATTTCGATTTTGTGGACTCCATTCGACGTCGATGTTGAAGGCGTTGGCTGCACTTTGCCAGCGGAAGAGGACGTCGACATGGTTGGGTTCATTACTCCAAGTTCCGTTGCTGTTGATTTTCAATTATTTTTATTGAATTAAGTTATAATGTACTGTGGCCTTGGCAGCCATTTCTTTTTGCGATTACACTTGCCCCCGTAGCTTCATTTTGTTTTCATTTTTTTCCCCGAGTCAAGCTCACCACATTTGTGTAGTTTTTCCGCTTTTTCATGGTGCGTTTGACTGAATCCACTTGGCTTGTTTTTGGCATGACCGCTTATTGAAAAACTTTGCACCCGCCTGCCTTGAGAACAAGTTCTTAACTCGAAAGTTTTCCGTAAATGGCAACAACTTTTTTGCATTTTCAGCAGCGTTTTATAATTTCATGCTGTTCTCACCCCGTCTTACGGAACGCGGGACGGGACACGGCAAAAAGAAAGTGTTTTGCAAGTTCATTATTTGTTCGGAGCACGCCTTAATTATTTTAGCATTTTCGCACGAAGACAAATTGAATTGTCTGCAACGGTATGAATATTTTCAGTCAGGATTTTCCGGCAGCTCACTTTTACGGAAACGACTGTTGGAGATTAAATAATGAATGGAAGTTTTTAGTAGTTGAGCTGTAAGACGCTTTTAGCTTTCAATTGCTTATTTTAGTTGAAATGAAACTGGAAAGCTTTAAAAATCTTTAAGTTCGACACGTAGATCAGAAAGAATTCTCTGAGAGTTATATATCTTAGTTTAAAAATAAATTATAGGCAACTAACAAGGACATTTGGAGTTATATCAAATTATTCCTATGACACTATTTGTTAAACTAAGGTTTTAGTACGTACTCTTGGCTTATCATATTACCTTTAAGTCACGTACACTTGTCTTATTTAATGATAAAAATTGCAGTTTCCCTACAAAAATATTTCCACGAATGACGAAAACTTTTATCAGCCTCAGAAAAGAAGCAAGTAGCATATAACCACCATGAAAGGCGCTTTTCATTAGACTTCGACTGAAGTTACTCCGCCTGAAAAGGCTACTCCGCCAAGCAAGGATTTTTTCACTTTGGCGAAAGGAATTTGCAACTATTCAGAGTTGCCAGTTGCATACTTTGCGGCGTTCCGTAAAGTTTGTTTGCAAAAAAGTATAGAAAAAATAAACATTTTTTTCGTGCCGCATGGCTATCTCAAATTAAAATATATATGCACTGAAATAAAATGTTAAAAATACGAACAGCGGTAGAAGGAATGAACTCTTGCGGCTTACTTTGTGGCTTGCTAGTTTTTCCCCATGAACTCTTTGCCACAAAATGTCTGCAGTTGTATGAATGCACTTTGCCAGATGAGAAAGACCTCTTTATATCTGATGGTAAAGTTTCCCCTGGCAATGACATTATATACCTATTATTCGAATTTTTTGTTTTTGAATTCATTTTATGAATAATTTATGATCAATTACAGATGTTTTGAGAGATAATTAACCAAGGAAACTGGCTGGATATTATTTTCTTAAATCAAATTGTGTAAATTAAGCAAATTGGCATGAATGCAGCTGCATTTGTTTGTAGATATAATAAGGGCCTTGCCATTATTTGAAATGCTAATTTCTTAGATGGAAATGCATGCCGGTATTGCCAAGAATTTTCTATGTAAGTCACAACATCTTGGCTGCTCAGCTTAGAGAAATAATGCCCAGAAAGCAATCCCATTTAGTGGAACCACCTTCTCAGGGCTTGTAGTTTTGGGGTCAACCATACATACAAGCCATTTGGTAGAACCAACAAGCCACATAACTGCCAAGCCCTCAGAGCCACTTTAAGTGCCTTAATATCTCTGTGAAAAATTTAAATTTCACCCATTTACCGAATTGTTTTTTCCGGTCAGAGGCGCATTAATTAACTGAACTTAACACGACGGTATGTGAATGTGGCCATCGGTCCACCGGGGGAGTGGCCCAGAGGTGTCTGAATAAAATGAATTGCCGGTTGGTTAGACCGAATTACTTTCTGTTTTTCGCTCTGAAAGTTTCCCTTTTTCGCATCGGGCTTCGTGAGACAGCTCACTCAGTTATTCAATATGTCATTCATTCAGTCAGTCATGCCGGCACACACACACAAACACACTCAACTTTAAATTGAGTTTCTTCGGCAGAAGTTTGCAGCAGACAGCGGGGAGGAGCAAAAATACCGAGATAGTCTCGCACCCGCCAGGAGTTTGAGTTTGATAGAGAACTTTTCCTTTTGGCCTCGGTCCGTGCTTTGTGCAATGTGTTGATTGCTATTTTGTTATTCATGGAATTGCTTAAAAATTTAGATTGCCAAGTAACTTATAAACTTCAATTCGTCGTCTTGGGTGCTTTTCCGCTATTTGTTTTCTAACTGCAAAACTGAAAAGCGGATTAAGCTTGTTTTCTTTGCTCAATGGGAGGTAATAACTTGAAAAATTGAATGAATAAGAAGCTTTACTAAATATTAAAAAATTTATACAACTAAATAACCTTCTGGTAAAAGGGTAGAAAGTGCCTTACAGATACTCTTAACCACCTGGACAGGATTTTCACCTGTTGACTGCTCCCTTTGACCACTCAACCGTGTGAGCATTGAGGACTGCATAGACAGACACACGCCGTAGCCACGATAGAGAAGGTACTATATAGTATACCTCGAATCGATGTCAACGACTTTTATCACAATACCATCACGCCCCACAATTTGTCAAGGAAAAAAGGCGAGGGGTGGCCCGGGAAAATATGGGAACTTGGCTAAGCTATTTTGCATGAAAAAGGAAAAATAAAAAACAGCTTGCTTGCAGTCTGTGGCCTTTTCCTCTTATCTTGAGTTGCTCTCTTATTAAAGTGGCAACTGGTCTCAATTCAGTGACTTAAACAGCTTGAAATGCGGCAGGGGCTGAAGGCTTCTTAAATTAATATTTCTGCATTTAATAGCCAGCAAATTAAAGTATAGCAACTTAAATAAATATTCAACATAGTATTTAATTTAGTCAGAATAATTTAAATGAATTTAACACATTTTCTGTTTAACTAAATTTAAGTTTCTGTAGCTTGAATTTCTCCACATTTCACAAAATACAAATTATTGCACATGAAACGTTTTAATGAAGTTGATTGCTTCCATCCCCTTGGTAATTGATTCGATCCGCATTTGTGGTGTCACATTCCGACTTCCTGACTTCCTGACTTCCTGAATTTACATATATATATATTTCCGCACATGTAACAGGATTACTCGATTTAATTCCCCAAACCAGCAGGCAGAAATTTTTAAATTGGCTTCCACATAGTTCCTACTGATTGAAAAGCTTAAAACACAAAAATAGCCGAAACACTTAAGCGGCGGTGGGCATGGCAATAAGCTTCCATTGAAAATGTCTCAACGTGGTCCCACAGTGTCATGTCATGTGGGACCCATATCACTAGTAAGTTCCCTTAGACCCGGACATAAATCGACATTTATTCCGGCGACCGATTTGCCATCGCCTTGCGTGCGTCCCGGGCATTTCTACGGCTAAAAGGTTCTCCGGGAAGCGCACGGCCCATAAATAGTGGAGGTCGTTAGGAGTTAATTGGCCTTGAAGGCACGTACCCTGGAATTATGAGCAACGAGCTGCATAAAACTTAAGCGCCTGCCATCTTGGTCCTGGTCAGCGTTTACAAATATTTGCCCACTTAATTGATTCAATTTGCATGCTGAGTAGTTTCCGGTCCAAGCTATTAAAAAGCCAAAAAAATGCCATTAAGTAAACAAGTCAACAATTTTTAATGAAATTTCGTGATGAGTTTTTACTCTCAGCTGTCATTCAGTGGGGTGAAAATATGCGTGAAAAATAAAGTAAAACACTGATTTACATGACATAAAAACGGTTACAACATTTTATTTTATTTCTGTAATTTGGCAAAAAGATATTTAAACTTAAAGAGTGCAATTTTTTCCCTAAAATCAGCTTAGATCCCACTTTTATTGCCACATTGTTAGGGTTATGACATGCTCTGGCACTGCCACTGCCACTGCACCATTTTCCAGCTAACTGCAATTGCGAATTGCAAATGCGACTCTCAGTTTTCCATCCCCGCGAAAATTGCACTAACGCTGCAGTTATGCAAATTTAACCCAAATGAGACTTTGTCTGCGAATGTGTGTGTGTGTGTGTGCAAGTGTGTGTATGAGTGTGCGATGCGTGAAATTAATTTCTCCCTCGAGAGAACCAGGTGCAAGCGAATTAAAGGTGAGCTCCCGTACGGCTGGATGAGTGCCGTGTGCCAGTATTTGAGGTCAGGGTGCGCCACAAGGTATGCAACGGCAGATTACAAAGTTTATTTCGTGGGAAGTACAATTCCCTTTTTTTTGGGCAGCAATAACAATGGATTTATAGCCTGCGAAGTTAACAAATAAAACATAAGGCTTTGGGAAACAAAGAGTTAAAAAAAGTAGGTCCTAAAGAACTACCGTATAAATTTTATAGTAATACCGGTTAATATTTTATGACTCATATTATTTAGATAGACTTTAAACTTAACGAGAAATTTTTAACTTTTATTTTGAGATTTAGGATATGGAAAAAAACGAACTTCTTGTTATTGATGAGGTGAATTCTCCTAGGCCTAAAGACCTTCCTTAACCAAATTCAAAGGAAGGAAATATATGAGCTGTCAGGATATGATACCCTTTCAAAAAGGCTGCATAAATCTTCTTCCTCATATAACCATCCAGTGGGCGGAATGTGTAAGCGATTGATTATAGGCTAATCGGAAATGGGTAGCCCTTACTTTCAGACCACATCATAATAAATCATTTCAAACTGAGACAAAAAACCAACCCCCACAACCTTTAGAACACCATAGGTAGCGGTGCTCCATGCACCGCCTCAAAAATTCCCCCTAGGTGTTGGCCGCTCAATCAAAGCTGACCCCGGGCCTAATGAGGTGCCCACTCCACCTTGTCCTTGCCGGACTCTGCTGCCATTTACAGGCAGATTAAGAAATTAATGGCCTACAATTGAGCGGGCTACTTTGTCAAGGGAGAAGATTCGGGGATAACTTTGCCTTCATTTTTCATTTTTAATGTTCGCCACGGGCAAAGTTGGGTCCATGAATACGCGATTAGGTTGCACAAACTTTATTAAAAAATTCCGACAATCCAACGAGTCGAGTCGAGGGGAGATTTCAATTTCGCAGCAAAGACTAATTTAATGTCCTGCCAAAGGCGAAAGGCCACATTGAGGGCTTTTAATTGTTCGCCCGTACACATTCGCACGGGGGGCCCGTGCCCTTTATTGACTGCCCCCTTGGCTTTGTCATAAAACTTTTGTGGCAGCAGCTGGGCAAGGAAGTTGACGGCTGTTCGCCTCGCTGCCTTCGTGGCTGATTCGATTGTGGCCCAGTCGAAGCGACAAAATTAAGTAAGTACGGCCAAGGAGCACGGGCCAAAGGATGCGGCCCCTTCCACAACACGCGGATGGATGGTCGTTAAACGGGGACAATGGCCACTTCGACTCCTGGCTGGAAGTGAGAGACAAAGCCCAGCTCTGGCACAGGGAAAAATATCTGTCAAAAAAAGAAGAATATGTCCTGGGAATGTTTCTGACAGCACTGACAGGTCTTTAAAAATAAAAAAGGGCAAAAGTCTACCTAGAATTCATATTCTAAGACTTTTCTCAACGTGTACTGGTATTTATGTGGCACAGACCGAGAGGATAGTGATGCATATTGAACGCTGGCAACACAATGAACAAAAGGTAAACTTCATTTGGCCCAAAGACAAGGAGCGGGGGGCAAATGACTGAGGTTCGGGCTGGGGGAGACCAGCTTCCGTTTCCGTCAACACTGCCACTGAATGCCGTTTCCGGCCACCCTTGGCTCTCAGCCAGGCTAATATGGGTCGGAAGGAGGTATGGGAAAATGTGTTTGGCAGCTCGTTCGACTGCTTAGTGGCTAATTTGCAAATAGATGAAAATGTGCCACACAATTATAGCTCTGGCAGCAGCCTCGATGCTGATTGGAACTCTTGGGATTTAATTATAAATTTCTTCACCACCTCCAGCTCTACCTTGTCAAGCGCCTGACTTTATTGGCTTTCTTGCTGTACTGCTTACCTCGGCCTCAGTTTAATAAGGAAACTTAATTACATTAGTCGAGCCCCATCTGTCGTAAGTGACAGTAGTTCGACGGTTTAGGCCACAAATGTCTGCGGGCAAATGTCTGATTGCCACACCCACAAACCGACACTCGACTCACACCCTCAAAACACTCAAAATCGCATAATTAATGCACACCGCTTGCGGTTGCCCGGAACGTTGCACATACGCCCCGTGGGCCACACGGAAAGTGTGTGGCCGTTCCATAATTTGCAATAAATATTGATCCAGAGACTATGCATATCCCCGAGCGTCGGTGCAGTTCCAGCAATGATAATATTTATCTGTCATGATGACAGATTCGTTAAGAGAAAAGAGATTGATGGAATTATTGCAGCTGTCAGGGAAATTCCGTTTCGACTTTTCCACTTTGTGTTCTTTAAAGCCGCAATGGGTCACGCCCGAAATCGCTTTAAGTCCCCCCACGCTGTGGCCCCATAAATTGTATTTCTCGGGCTTAGCTACAGTTTCAGCCCGTAAGTCAGAATCATTTGTCATAATTCGAGGTGCCCCGGGCCCGAAGAGGACCCGAAATAAAACAAAAAACAAGAAAACCAAAGAAAAACACAACCCCCGGAAAAGTTGACCCAACAACACCTTGGGCCAACGAAGTGGCCATTAAAAGTGCCAACAACAAACAGGCAACAGCAATCGAGGGGGAACCGAGAAATATTCGGGAGGCACATGGCCAATATTCGACACGAAAATCGACTGAAAAGCAATTATTTACACTTTGGCAATAAAAATATGGAACAAAAAAAAAATATAAAACTGAAACAGAAACAGAGAGTGGGGGCGGCATTGTGTCAAAAGTGCGTTCTGCAATTTATTACCTTTAATTTTTCTTGGCCGAGTGTCCCTTCGCCAGTGCTCCTTTGTCATTTTTTTCTTTCTGGAATTGCATTTCTGCGGATTGTGGATATAATTTTTATGGCCATTGCCTTCGTTTATACTTTTCGTTTCGTTTCAACTTTTTTATGGGCTCCCGAGAACGCTGAGCCGGAGATTTTCAGCGGGAAATCGAAAAACTTTTTAAGCTTCTTCAATTCACTTGTTAATTTTAATCCCTTTCGACGCTTCTTTCCCTTGCAGCGACCGCACCGCATGAGATGAAGCCCGTGGAATGTCCGCAATCGGTCAACCTGTGAGTCCTGCGAATCCTGTGTGCTGAGTGAGATTGAAAGATGGCGGCGGCCAGTTCAATTATCGAATCCATAGCCATTTTGGCCCTGCTGCTCGGATTTTTTATACGAAGTGGTGAGTGGGATAATCAGATTGTAATTTAATTGTATTTAATTATTATAATATTATATTATCTCTATCCCATTTAAGGCTACTGCATAGACTGCTTCAAATGCGTTTCCTACAATGGAGCCAACAAGGCCTGCGATGATCCGTTCCACAACAACTACTCCACGGCCATCCTCGAGTCACCCTGCATGGGCGGTCGAAAGGGGCGGGACGGTCTTTTCCCGGCCACAGCCTGCATCAAGATCGCCGGCTATTATGGTAAGTGGAGTGATGGATGACCCTCTGTATCTTCGTCCTTCTAATTTCCATTCATCTGCAGATGAAACCGGGGAGACGATAACGGTGAGGGGCTGCGCCCTGGACAGTGGCACCCTGACCACCGACACCGAGATAATAAGAATGTCGCACTGCGGAAAGTTCTACTATGACGATAAGTAAGAATTTTGAATTTTTTGGAGTTCTTACATAGAGAAATATCAAGCTATATTTATTTCTAAATGTTTTTATATTCTTATTACATTACTTGTTGCCCCGATATTTTCCTTTGTGTATCAGAACTATAACTTAGCATTAACACACTCACTTCCTTGTCGCAGGTATGTCCACGGTTGCCTGCAGAGCTGCAGCGATGCGGATGCCTGCAACTCGGCCAGGAGGCCGGGCCAGAATCCCTTGGATCTGGAGGCACTAATGCGGCATCTACTCAGCCTGGTGGTGCTCCTATTGGCCACCGGCAGGTAGCAGTGGCAGTGAGTGGAGCAACGGGAGCTATGAGGCAGCGGGAAGGCATTTAATTCGACTCGGCTGCGCGGGAATGGGAATCCTTAACTTTTGGCGTCTCTCCTACTCTACGAATCTCTCTGTGTCTAGGATCGCACCTAACAGTAAACGCACCCGAGCAACTACAGCCAGGACACGCTCAACACAACAGACACACTCAGACTCACTTACACACAACAAAAAAACATTATGGAATTCATCAAGCAATTATGTGATTTATAAATGAATACTTAACAACTATCTAACAATAATTGATGAACGCGAACGAAACTATTTAGATGCTAAGCATTCGAGAGTAAAAATCAAAGGAAGCATGCAACCTTAATTCAAATTCTAATTGCAATTATTTTTAGCTTCTAAGGAACAGAACCTAGACTTTAAAATGCTGTCGCCGCAAGAGTGTTTTTTCGATTTATATACGATGCGTTTTACCCCGACAGAAATAAGTATTTGTTGCCTCTCTAGAAAAAAGTATTGTACATATACAACAATTTAAATTTAAATTGAAATTTCTTTCACGAATGCTGAATTTTGGGCAAATTATAAACGATAAATAATAGTTATGTGTAAATGAATTAGTGGGTTAAATTAGCAAACGAAAACTGCAAGTCAAGGGAAAGCGGAATATTTGGGTAATTTTTTAAAGTGTTAAGAGATCTTTCACACATTAGCTAAGTGAAATAATTAAAGTGAAAGGTTAACTAAATGATTTATAATTTTATTTGATTTTTGAAAAACCTAGACTTAACTTTTTAAGTTGGGAATTTAAGCTATTAACTCTTTCATTCATTCATAAAGAATTTTATATTAGTTATTGACAGCTTTTCTTCAAATTCAAGTACATAACAACGTCACCTCTATTATTATGAGTTTCTATCAAGAAAGATAACCATCCTTACTTGGAATTAAAACTAATTTCTCAAGTGTTCTCCAATTCTTAATAATTTTTTCTTCGAAAAGAAAATTTGTTTAAAATTACTAAGGCTGCACTCCCCCATTCCGGACCTGCTTAAGCCTTAAATCAAGCCATAAATGTTGGGTCATAAATGACACCATCCTCAACCCTATAAACTTCTGTATGTCTGCATCTACTAATACTTTTCGCCGCTATTGAATCACCTTCTGATTGGTTATCTGGTCTCGCCCGGATAACCGATAAGGTGAGCAGTATCGCCAGACCAAGTACCGGCTACGATTAGACTTGCTTAGTACATTCTAGCAGCTCTAACGACATGGACGGTAAGCCCCAGGCGGACACCTTTGTTCCGATGGAATCCTTCGATTAAAAGGGAACATTTCCCATACCCTACAGGACACGATTGGCTTCACTACAGCCACGGCGCTATCCCCCAGGCAGCCGTTGTTGCTGGCCACGATTCCGATGGCGACACCATCTTCATTGGCCGTGCCTTCTACTGCAACGACATGCTGCCGGCCAAGATTATTCCCAACAAGGGAAAGGCATATGTGGCCTATGCCAACCAGGAGGTGGAGCTGGAGAACTACGAGGTCCTGAGCGGCTTCAACTACGAGTGGCTGCCGGCGGAGAATGGCGAAGTGCCGCCCGGAGCTGTGCGCGTTGGCCAGAATGTCGATGGAGAGACGCTGTATGCCGGAAGGGGCTACCATGCCGGCAGCTTGACCGTGGGCAAGGTGCATCCGTCGCACGGCTGCCTGTACATTCCCTACGATTCCGAGGAGGTGAAAATCTTTGCCTACGAGGTGCTGTCGCGTCGCATGGAGGCGAGATAAATGCTCCGGTTATCGCCTGTTAATCACAAATAAATTCATTACCTTTTTGTAGAAGCTCGTGTGGGATCTAATCGGTTTTTAGCTCGTCGTAAAACTTCATTATCTCAGTGGTTATTTTAAATGATTGCCGAGGTGCTTTTTTTGTTTTATTTTTAAGTACAAATTTCTTGGAATTATTTTAGTAGAGGCCAAGCTTCCGAGTACCTTGCACTCGCAGTTTTCGATCAACGCCCAATTATGCAGGAAACAGTTTTAAGTTAACAAAACCAAAAATAATGTTGAAGTAAAGCCACTCTCATTAACGACTAGGTTCTAAACTCGCTAACTTACACACGTAGCCTAATTACCTAATTGTAAAGTCTAACTAAATTTTGATACGGAGTCAGGCGGAGAACCAATAGGACCAAACTAAACGAAGGCTAGGGAATCGACGGCAATAGATTTTGATAAACGCAAAACGAACATCTCGATGGGATGTATCGACCTTCAGTTGGAATTGTTCGTGTTTAGTCTTTACTTTTAAACATTTTTCGGACTAAGCGAGCTTGCAATGGTTTCCGCAAATGAAAAATCAACAACTATGTATAAACAAGTGGAGGAGTTTTGATAAAACTGAATGAATACGAAATATTCAGATGGTTCACATTACATTTTTCTCTCTCTGCTGAAATCGCTTGCTTGCAAACGCAAAACTAAACGCAAACTAATCAAAAGCAAACAATTTAAAAACACAAATGCATTAAGCACCTAACAAAGGCCTTAAAATAACAGGATTTATAAAGCCATACAATTTTAGACATTTGATCTTTGAGTTTACAGTTTGTTAATATGACAATTCAGCTGTATTGGCGTTATATATCTTGTTATTAGAAGGTCTTTGCATCCACTATTGGCCAGCAAGGAAGGCGTCTTATTCAACTCTCTAACACACATACACAATGAACGACCAAGCAAAGTTTGTAAAAAGAACACAAGAGTACATTAAACGTTTCATGGCAAGCCAGTTGCTAAGCATTTTTGAAGGCAAATGTATCTAGCACTTAAGGAGAACTTTATATATATACAATTGAGGTGGATAAACGGTAATTAGATAAACTAGATAACGACGCTACTTGAACTAATCAAATTTAATTGAAAATCGAAATTGTTTCTCTTGCATTTAAATGCGTGCGTACGACCTTTTCTAGAGCAACACTTTTGGGCAACTGAAACTATCATCATTTCTGAATAAAAAACTGCATACATATATTGAAAGTTCTATGAGTTTCACTACAACTAAGCGTATTTACAAACGAGGGTGGGGAAGGTCCTTTAATCCAGTAAGCTCTTCACATAGGCGGCGTCCTCCTGCACGAATTTCTCAGCCTGATCTGCAGGCACCTCTACGGTTTTATAGTTGTCCAGGCCTATCTCCTCTTCTTTCCTAAAATTTAAGAGGTTTAAAGTTAAAAGACTGTTTGAATGGGTCATAAGAGTCACCAACTTGATCAGAATGTCCACCACATTCTCGCAGGCCAGCAGGCAGTCGCTGTCCCTGCCCACCTTGGCCTCCCATTTGTGTAACTCGCGCAGGATCTCGTAGGTGCCCTTGGCTCTCAGGATCTCCCGGCTGCGGCGAGTGGAGCATAGCTGCAGCAGGCACTCCAGGAGCATTTTTCGCAGGTCGGGATCCTCTTCTCGAGTTTTGCTCTCCGGCAGATACTACAAAGGTAATAGAACATCTAATTTCAAAGTATCTTTTGGATTCAAAGCTACTCACCTGCAGCTCAATAGGCAGCTTGTCGTTGTCCTCGTCGCTGAACTCCTCAGGCCCGCACAAGGGCTGCAGAATGGCCACCAGAATGCTGTCCTGTTCGTTGAGTATCACATCGTGATAGACCGCATCAAAGCAGACATTTTTAAGGATGCCAATGGTGCCGCCTCGCCTCACCACACTGCCCTCAAAAGAGGCAAAGGGCAGCAGCTTCTCCAGCAGCTTGTACTGGTTGTGACAGCACAACTCCCTGCCCCGTGGCACCTGCGTCAGATTGCAGAAGATGGGCGCCAGGTAGTGCAGCTTGCACTTCTTCTTGTTGTAGTCCAGCTGGGCGAAGGCCTTGGCCAGGCGGGGTAGCGTCTGATCGCCGCGCTCCAAGATGTCCAGAATTTCATGGACCAGCGACTCGACGCGAGTCAGATTGCTGAGAACCATGCTCCAGGGATCGGCCAGCACCGACTGCTCGTCGGCTATAGCCTTGGCGGCCACGTCCACGATGGGGAATGTCTGGGAAAGGAAATAGGTATTAAATTGAAGGATATTCCTTGCATTAAAGATAAATAAAACGCACGGGTTGCACTTGCTTGGCCAGTCGGAACACCTGAATGGCTCCCTCCTCCTCGGCGGTTAAGTTTATTAAACTCAGCACTGCATCCTTGGCCACTGTGGGGTTATCGTCGTAGGTCAGACCGAAAATCGCCATTAACATATCGTCCAGCGAAAGTATGGCTGATTTACCCTCCGCGCTGCCAGTTAAACCTTTAAAATTGAAAAGTTAATATTATCATTTGGCGGCCTGACGTCACAGTTGCACGTGCAGACAGGTAGTTTTTGTTTATTCGCAAAACACACCTAAAACATGCGTCAGAGCCACTGCCTTGAGGTCCAGTCGTTGATTGGGCTGCATAAACTGTACTAGCTCTTTGACGGTTTCCATTTTAGGAGTTCTTATTGCTAAATTTAAGTAATTTGTTTATATTGTGCGAGGCGTGTTATTTTTTTGAGCAGCTGTGTGTAGTGTGACCAGGATTAGTAAGGGGGAAAAAACACAGAGTCTTGGGACTCATAAGTCCGGCAACGCCCGGGCTCGAAACCCAACGCCCGGGCTCGAGACCCAAACGTCTGGTAACGCTAGTTGCTCGTGCGACCAGTGCTGCCCATTTTCCGTTACTGCGCGACCAGTGCTGCCAGGAGACTAAATTATTTGAATATTTGAATTTTAAACTTAAGAAAAAGCTTTAAACGCTATGAAAGGTTAATTTTCGACCCTATAGTCTTGATCAGCGTCAATAGGTGAATCGATACAACTTTTTAGCGGAAAAAAAATTCATTCAATTTTTGAAAATTTTAACGTTCACATTATTCGAAAAGAAAATATTCAAATTCTATTTAAAATATTTATTTTCAATGTAAAGACAAGGAAAAGGTAACTTATCCTGTATCCCGATCGCTGGAGGCCCCTAATTCCGACACTGATCACCTTCTTCAAGAAGTTCCTGTCTTGGTAGAAATCGGTGAAGATGCCGGGCAGCTTCCTTTGGCAGGTGGACGGGCTCCAGGCCACGATGCCGCACAGCTGCTCGCCAAAGGTCACCGGACAGCCCGCTTTGAACATGCCAGCCTTGGTCCTGGCTTGCTCCTGGCTGTAGACCAGCATTTCCGCAGAATAAAGTCCTCATACTGGGAATCACATTCCGTCCTGTCCAGGATGCTAATCGATTCGACACGCGTCTCCTTGCCGCAGGCCACCACCTGCAGGAGATCTCTGGCGGGCAGTGGCTTGCTGCAAAGCTGCACGAACTCGTCGCGTTTGCCACTCAAAAGGTGGCTCATCTTGACGACGGCCAAGTCCTTGTAGGTCTCGCGCGGCTTCCACTTATGTGATTCTATATAGCCTAACTTTGGCGATTTTTTACTTTCATGTTTAATGCTTTAAGGTTAATACTTAAAATTAGTTTTACTACAAGAAGGCTCTGAAAGAGAAAACTTCTTTGGAAAGCCTTTCGACTGCTGTGGAAAAATGTAACACATCACTGTAAAATTAATTAATTAAATACCCTTTAATTAGTTGACTTAGTAATATTCTTGGTTATTTGCAGAGTTATTTTCGGGGTTATTTGACACTCACACTTGATCGATTTGATATTTTAAGAAACCAAATGTAAAACCTGCTGACTCCGTTGCAAAAAATAAAATCGCCCAAAAACTGTAATACTCATATTATTTTTAGGCTCTCAACCCTCTGAACGATGCAGTGCGTAAGTGCCTGAAGTAAGCCAGAGATTCGTTGTGATGTCATTCGAAGAGGCAGTCATTGTCTCCCCGGGAATCGTGTTTTCGCACAATAAATTTCGAGCTTTATTAATTCATAAATGGTGTTCGAAGATGATTAACGAGCATAAATTAAATTAAACTGGTTCAGTTACGTTTAATTGGGGTTTACTCTTCTTTTCAGGAAATTTTCCACTAGCAGACATTTAACATTCCCGAAGATTTGGTAAGCCAAGAAAATGATTCAATACAGAAATTTGTTTGGTTTTTATGAGTGTAAGCAAACCGTTTTGAATGTTAATTTAAAAGCCATTTTTAATTATCGTTTCCTTTATTTTATGCGTTGTTTCTTGTGCTGTAACTTTTATTTAAATATGTAAAATAATAATTGTATGGTATTAATATAAAGATTACTCCACAATTAAGTGGAAACAATTAAACTGTTCAAAACACAGTCAGCGGTTAATGAATTATTTATAACTATAGCGACACTGATCGGTAAAGGGATATACCTTCGAACGAGCTTTGTGCTCTTATGCAATCGCACTTGATGCGAGCAGTTTAACTTTTACTTTTAATTGTCAATTATTAAATTTAATTGATTAATATCTCAATTATTGTTGAAGCTTAAATATTCCACAAATATTTGTTAATAGAAAGATTATATTAAAATACGCATACTTATAAGCCTAATAAATAAAACACCCATAATTAAAATATTTTCCTTAGTTATTTGTTAAAGATCTCCTTTTTCTCAGTGCAAATCAAAAAACCACGCTGTATCGACGTACTGATGACATCACGAGCGGGTTTTTGGGGAACTTTGGATTTTCGGCCCACTTGCGCACTTGCAGTGAGGGAGCTCGACTAGCGGTACTTTCAACCCCAAAAATAACAACCCACTGAAGCGGAGGCTGGGCTGGGTGATTATTTCGGGAACTGCGTAATTTGGGTTTCAAGTACAAAAACCGGACACTGAACTCGGTCGACGACGTCGACAACCGGTGGACTTCCTGAACGTAGGGCTTGCTTTTGGGATGGTCTGTTGAGCTCTTCCTCTTCCGGCTAATGGTAGATGTCCCGCGGATCACGTAGGCCACCTTGGCAATAGGGTCTCCCCCGGGATTCGTTCCCAAGAGCCCAGAATTGGCAATCCACGCACATATGGAGCGCACACCCAATGGAGCCCCAGATTGTAATGCCCATCATGAGGCGGAGTGGTTCGCACGCCCAGGTCCAGCGACTTAGTCACATACTCCGGTGCCCGCTGCCTGGTACCCGGTACTCGGAGCGAAATAAACATAATGCGGTGGCTATCGGTGCCGCAGTTCCTGCTCGGCATGCCAAATGAGGCCAAGAGCGCGTGCGCGGCCCGCTTCTGACGTTACCTATTTAAAATATAAAGCGAAAACGTAAACTATAACACCAGAAAGCCCCAAGGGGGATTTTTATGATATTAATAGGATATGAAATTAAAGTTTAGAGCTTATAAAAATTATAGATGTATTTATTAAAGTATGACGCACTTAACATAAGCCTTCTTAGAAGAAGTTTATGGTTTAAAGTGTAAATATCTAAGTATCGAAATCATTTATTTTCTTTGTCTCTTCTATTAGCAATAAAATAGTCTTTAAAGTAAATTTTATAGCCAATAATAATAAGCAAGGTCAATTAATTACAGCAGGAACGATTCGAAGCTTAATTAGTTACCAATTAAAAGAGTTCCAGGAATACATTTATTTGCTCCAGATGCAATATAAAAAGAACCTATTTCCAGGAAACTTATTTTAAAGATCAAATAAATATCTTGGATTCTTTTTATTATTTTGTTTATAAATTTAATTTAAAGATAAAAAAAACAACAATAAATTAAGGCTGTTATTGTAGTGTTAAAGTCCCCGTCGAAGCCACTTTGCACTCTGAATACAAATCACTTGTGATTTCAACCAATTCATAAGCTCTTTATGTTTTTGCTTCGATTTCAATTGGCCACAACTTCCTTCTTTAAGCGGGTTTTTTCTCAGCGATTTCAGCAACAATAGTGTCTTATTGAAACTGAAAACTCTCGCATTTTAAATGATTTCCATGGAAATAGCATTTTACCATTGCGCCAGTGGCATCAACAACAATATAGGAGGGAACTATGGCTCTCCGGCAAGAAAAGCAATAATTCTTACTTATCTAAGGGTGCTGTGGGTGGGTTGGTGAAGGAATGTGTTGCATCTGATATCCTTGTTGATGGTATTACTATTGTCCTGCAATTGCATTGCACAAATGTATACAATGTACTGAAGGTATGCAGGAAGAAGGAGGAGAAAAATTAAAGAAAAAAAGCTGCGAAAAAAGTGGATCCTTGTCTGGGGTAACCCGAGATGGTTACTGATCTCGCAGAAGAACATCTGTTGCTCTCAGGAGATACAGCAGACACATCAGGAAGCGGTGAAAAAACATCTCCTCGATCTGGAGAGGGGAAAGATCCTCGGGCAGACAGATCGGAAGCAGAGATGACGTTGATGTCTGGATCCGGACTCTGGGTTCATTGATCAGTGTAACGATCTTCCTTTGATCTTGGGTTACAGTTTGAAAGGAGTTTCGTCTTAAAATTGTTCCTTTATTTTTTGGGAGTTCCTATTTGCTTCCCTTAACTTTAGGCTATAACTTGTACTCCTTGCTTATTGATCAGTGTAATTGTTCTTCCTTTCATCTTGAGTTTCTTCTCTTCTTATTTTGTTTACTTTAAAATTTAACTATCTGATGAATTCATCCAGTTAAAGTTACTCACTTTTTTATGAAGATAATAATCTTCAGCTAGAACCCCTTTTGGTTTTGAGTTCCCCATCAGAGATGTTTCCTTCCGCTTTTCCCCCAACCACAAGGCCTAGTTCCCCTTTCAACCTGAGTTCATCTATCAAAACTAATGAGTTTCCTGTTGCTGATGTCTGAATCCTGAGCTCGGGACGAACTCTAACGAATGCAGGTTAATAACTTAACGGACTGGCTTCTGGCTGCTGGGTAACCCGATATCCGCATCGCCACAATGTAGGTGCTTGACCCGATTTCTTCTTGGGATAAAAAGCACTTTTATGGCGGCGAAGGATAAGGGGAGTGCAGCCTGAAATTGAGACTTTTATGAGATGCCGGCCGATGATGCTGCTTGCTGTTCAATGTGGCCTGGCCAACTGACCTTTTCAACTCGCACGCTTTTTAGGGGCTCCTAACTCTCCGATGCTAATGACCGGCGTGAACTCTGACATGCGATAGTCGTTTGCTGTGTGCCACAAACCAAGTTGCATTTCCAGGGGCTCCCCTGGACTCCTTAAACCCAATTAAAGGCAGCGTTACCTAACCCAATAACAAACCTTCTGCGTCCCATTTTGCCTTTCAAATACTCCCAACCGGCGGAAGTTTCCGTTGCGACCGTTAAAACCTAGCTGCAACATCGAACCAGGTTCGCTTCGAGCCCAGTTCGTGCAGGAACCTAGAGGGTGGGCTTGGTGGATTCCAGGGGTTGTGTTGTGTTGCGGTAGTCTTTGGCACTTGCGACGCGCCACGTGTAATAATGAACCCAAGGAGGTGTGGCTATGCCTCCTCGGAGGCATTGAATGACACACTGACTGTCCTGGAACAAGGAGTCCTTTCTTAAAGATATTCCTCTTACCTTTTCCAAGAATGCTTAGCCTTTTGCCTTATCACGATTATCTATCGCCAGTGCCAAGAAATCAATGTGCAGCCAATAAGTTTTCCTCTAATTTTAAAAGTTTTCGCCAGCTTGGGGTCCTTGTAGCTTCCTGCCGCTGCAAGTTTCCGCTTTCATTAGCATGAAGGCGCCGCAAACTTGTCCTGGCGAAAGTTTCTCCTGCGGCAAAGAGATACAAACAACAAGTGTCGAGAACTTACATCACTCGAGCGGAAACTGCCAAAAAAGACGACGGACGGAGCAATTCATGTTGTGTTTACCACCCATTTCGGCCAGAGCAAGGAGCTTCCAACTCGAACCTGTGTGCAGGAAGTTGGCCAGGCCAAGAGGCGCAAAAAAAAACGTGGCCAGTACGAAACAGTTTCGCAACGAACTCTGAACGTAGCAGACGAAGCGCTGAGCTGCGGCATCGAGTATAAAGAATCATATCTTTGTCAGAGTCTGAGTCTGAGTTTGAGTTTGAGTTTGAGCCTGGGGCCCCGAGTCCCAACTCCCGACTCTTGATACTTGTCCCGAGGCGTCGATATGGCAACGGGGCCAGCAGCAGGAGCAGCAGCAGCAGCAGGACAGGGGCGGCTGCGTGTCCTCGTTCCAGGAGCTCGGCTGCCGCTCGGCTCGATCCGATGCCACTCGGCCCCGGTTTCGGTTACGGTTTCGGCTTCGGTTCGGTTTCAGTTTCGGCTTTCGACGCGCTGCACTCGCTGCGACCAGAGTTTTGAAGTTCCCGCTGGCCAAGTTTCGAATCAGTTGCCGCCGACTTGTTGGGTCATTTGCATATAAACGTCACAGCCTGCATATCGATCAATGCACCAGTTATCGGTTCGCATTCGGGACCTTTGCCAATTACCCAAACGATCAATTAGTGTGTCGCTCGATAGTTCGATCTTCGCGAAACTCTGTGCTTTTCGAGTGTAATTACCAAATAACTGAGTGAGTAGTTTTCACATTTTTCCATTAATTTGTTTTGGGACACTTTAGTGGTTTTGCATTTTACCTTGTTGGACTGAAACTTTGTCGAAATTATTCACCATGGAAGTCAAAGTTTTGTGCTGCAGAAAAATTTAATTCAATTTAAAATGTTTGCCAGTTGGTTGGGCGTAAAATTTACAGCATAGCAAAACTACTTTTTATATATTTTAATTAGTGAAACGTTAATGAAGCGACAGCTTTAAGCAGTGGCTTTCATTTAAAGCCTTTATTTTAGTGAAAAAGTTTGAAAGTGAAGCCTGGATTAAATTTTTAATGAGTGCAAATTATTAATAAATACCAAAGCATTTCTACTTGAACTATAAAACGAATAATTATTAATTAATGGCAAAATGACGCTTAGAACAAAAGTATAAATTATTCAACTGCGTTATAACTAATTTAGTTTCATTAAAATTATACAAAGTGGTGTTTATTCAATCAAATTTGGTCAACAATGAAAATTCTTTCCAAACAAAAAACACTACAATTATTTTGTTTACCTAATTATATTAATTTCAATCTGAAATACACAAATTACCCTGACTAATACCCATGATTAATACTCATTTTGTCAATGTAAATTGCATCAAATCAAATTTAAATGAGTTCAATTACCACGCTGTGGAATTTTTGCACACCTGATAATCCGATCCGACTCGCGCGGAGAAGCTGCCTGGAAAAGCTGACAATCTTCTTAAGCAGATTTATTCTCGAGGATTCCCTGGCATTCCTTTTGCAGGCGAAACTGTCGCTGATTTGATTACCAAAGAACCAACGAGCAGAAGGAGCCAATGAGATGAAAGCGACTCCGCGTGAGCACGGATGCCATGAAATTTTAATTTAACTTACTGCCTTCTACGCAGTTTGTGAGGATTCTGTTCCCTCTTCCCTGTGTGTGTCCGTGCTTTGGGCGAGCCAAAGGCAAACATTAACATTACGTGCTGTGGCATCAAACTAAAAATAAGGACAATGCAATTTTATAGCGCCATTTGGTGGCGGCCGCGTCTTGTGAGTAATTTGAATGATTTGCCAGGATCAGCAAAGCCAGACGGTGGAAAGAAGAAAAACTAAAATTAAGGGCAGGGGTCCGCTTTATATAGCCATTTACACACGGGAAATAAAGGTGTTTCTTTGAGATTTTATTTGGAATAAAAGTCCTTCAAAGATTCTTTGAAAAGTTGAGAATGTTTCTAGATCTACTTTTCATTATAATAAATCTTTAACTAAAATGTTTAACTTAAGGAAGTAAAAATATGTTTGAATTATAAAACTTTCTTTGATCTTAATGTTTTTGTCCAGTGTATTAGGATACTTTTTTTATTGTCCTTCTTGTTGCTTACATTCAATTAGGCGAACGCACGAACTGCGAAAAGGGGGATCCCCCTTGCAGAATAGTCCTTTCCCTCCTGGCCAATGTCTCTGTGTCTGTATGTATTTAATTGTACATTACGTATACGCCACATTTGACGCATTGTGGCTGCTGCTGTTTTGTGGCTTGTATATTTTAATTAGCGCCTGAGAAAATATTCGCTTGTGCTGCTGCTGCTCATTTGTTTGTTTCGCAGACTTTGTTTGTTTGTGTTTTGCGTCCCTCTTTTATGGTTAACATTAGTCGAAAATTGTCGCATGTATTTTTATTGGCCTATTACTGTTGCCCGTTTAATGGCTGGAAATGAACACATTGTAAACGGCAAATTATCCAACCGAGAAGGTGATAAGCCAGCAGCAGCAGCAGCATCAGGCCCAGGAACAATTACAATTGCATTTAGTGGCCCTAAAAGTTGCGCATTCACTGGCCTGCCGGTATGCAAATTTATCCATTATTACATCAGTTGCATAAACAATGGCCAAGTCGGAATCCGGCAATTAAAGGCTTGATATGGAAATTGTGATAAAACTACTCTGCGGGTGAAAGGCCATTTGCAAATTAAATAAATGTGGATTGCGATTGAGTGGCTCTCGGTTAATCACTCGAGTAGTATCGAGAGTAACTCACATATTTATTAGAAGGGAAAAAAAAGTTGTGTGCTCCCCGCATAATTACATTAAAATATTGTTTCTGCTTGGACTAACTTGGCAGACGAACCAAGGAGATGAACTTGTAAACAAGCACACAGACTGCTGGCCAGACTCACCTACCGTATAATATATACAAAATGTATGCCCGAAAAGCCGAAACCCAAAACCCAGAATACCCAGCAACCCGGCTCCCATTGAGAGCTTTCAGTCTTTTGGCTTTGTGTCAAACTGTCACTTCCCAACAATTACGACGACTCTGTGAACTTCTTTGTGCCCTGTCCTGTACCTTTTTCTTTTCGGGCCTTGCCTTTTAATGAGCCAAAAATATCAAATTGAAATACGGCTCTGTGGCGCTGAGGGGGCAAAGGCAAAGGGAAAGCCTCCTGGCGCCCTGGACAAACATTGCATTGGTTGGTGCTCTGCGATTTTCACGCTTGTATGGTTTTCTTTTTTTGAGCCCGCCTTTCCACCTTTTCCTTTCTAGGGCCTTCACCTTCACCGGTTGCGTTTGGGCCATAAAATATTTAAGGACCTCTGAATGCACTCACACATTTATGAAAGTGTAAATATTTAATGACGAATGCCCTCTGTTTCATAGTCAGATTTTCAGAGGCGGTGCTCCACGGTTGCCGCCTGGGTGGCCTGGCTCTAGGCTGTGGCTTCTAGCCGGAAATGTTTTACACATCGCCACACTTAGGAGCACACATGTGCACGGGGAAAAATATGTCAGCTAGGAAATAAATATATAGAGTCATAGGTATTATTTAATTAAAACAGCAGAAGTAAATCTAGCACACAAAGACTGATTTGCAACTACCTTTCTTCTTGTTGAATATTTAAATCTCAAAAAAACAAACATTTATAATAATTTTATAAAGCTTAAACCCTTACTTCTAATTGAAAAGTGATTTAGCAATCCTTTTTGTTTTACAATTTATTTAGTTAACCACTTTTTCTCTCAGTTCATCAGCAGAAAGGAAAGGGCAATGTCTGCCCTGGTCCTGCCTGGTCTTTTGTGGCCCGTTAGCGGTTTTACGTTACATGCGGCGTATGCGTAATGTCTGACTTTTACTTCCCTGGCAGCCAAACAGGCCAACAGCCAAATGGTCCAGCATGCATTATTAACTGGGCTTTGTCCGGCCCTTTTCCTCCTGCTTTTTGGAACACCATTAGTGGGTGCAGGACGAACGTGACATATTTCATAACGAATTATGCGACGCCTAATTAAATTCCTTGATGAATGAAAGTCGCGTTCTGTCGTTTGAGAGAAGGATAACTTCTGTTTCGCAGGACGCTTCTTAATCAACTCACGCAGCAAGCGTCAACTTAGGAATAAGAAAAGCGGAAACGGAAATGGGAAAAGGGAGTAAAGGAGGCAAAGGAGTCCGAAGGAGGCACAGCAGGAGGAGCTAAGGCAAAAGACAGGACAAGCGAAAGTAATGAAAGCCATTAAAAATGGCGGCGGCTTAACTGGAAAATCGATAGCCAAGTCACAGGAGCGAAAGGCGTGAAAAGCGAAAAGAAATAGAATGCAGGTGAACCATAGAACTATATATATGTATGTATATGTATGTGCCACGTCCTGTGTCCTGGCTGTGTGTGTGTGTGCCAGGACTCCACCCAGTTTTATTCAGTTTTTATAGTTATCAAACACACACAGAGAGACGGGAGGTCGCCTTGAGAATTCCTGGAAAATACCCGCGATGTACAAAAGGGGTATGGCCACCTGCATGTACACCTGTGTTATTATTGATATTATACCGGGGGATATATGTATATATGTGCAGATATATATTTAGCTTGGCTGGATGATATAACCGGCGCATCGTATGCGGAAATGAAGACATTTACCGAGTGCATATGTGAATTAATGGCCTCGACGACAAAAGACACCGAACCAACCAGCCGACAATTCCCTACGATTAGCTGACACGCGAATTGAGCCAAGTTAAGTCTGGGGGAGGCAGGTCAGTGGAGCAGGCGCACGAGATATATATTTATGGCCATAACTCATACGGTGAGCCGTTGATTTCGCTCAGTCATCGGGCATGAATAATGTTGGCTAATGTGTCGCCAGGGAATGGCTAATTAAAGTGCTCGAATAGATCACGTTCCGCGCTAAACAAATAGCTTGCCGACTACCTCACTCTCAAATAAAGTCATCAATTATAATGTATTAACTCGTTTAACTTAAAACTTGACTTATGACACAAAAATTATGGGGGGTTTTCGTTCTTATTAATATTTTATTTGCTCAATTTTTGACAACACCATTTAACTGAGTCATTAGTTTAAAATACTTATTTTAATTCCACTGAAATAAGACGTATATTTGAGAGATTTTTGCAATAATTGAACCTTTTCTACCCAATTGAGTGAGATATTTTTGGCCACTACGTTTGGGCGTAATCTCTTGTTACAACTTTTGTGACTAAAGGTAAAAGCCTTTGACTAACTGCGTCATATGTTACCGCACCGGCTTGTTATTTATATTCATTACTGCTGATTGGCTTACATCCTTTGCTGACCTCTTCTCGTTATCCTTTTTATACAACCAATTCCTGCAAGCTTATACCCTTTTTCCCCCACCCGCTGACAGGGGAGTTATTTTTCAATGCTAATCCCGCAGCACCTGCGACATGTCCACGCGCATTCCACTTGTGTCACTTTGGCTTACCCAACAACCCTATCACGGCGACACCAGCTGCTCTCGGTGCCCGCTTAACCCAGCACCCAGCACCCAGCACCCAGAGCCCCTAGCCCTTAACCCGCCATCCTTAACCCCCAACAGTAGCCCAACCTCTGCTGGTGGCGACCGGGTAACATCAATCGAACCTGACAACTGAGCAAACACATCGCGATTGAAAGTGCAAGGCAAGAGTGCATTAAAAATTCATTAGATGTGCCCCATGGCCAACGCAGGCAATGCATATACAGAAAGAAAAACTTGGTTATATTCTTATATAAGAGGAGAAAAATAAAAAAAATTGTGGGTACACTCATATCATTCCTAGGTCACTTGTCAATTTAAGAATCATTAGATTTTCCAATACAATTCAAGCAACAGAGTGCACTTTCAACCGAAAATAAAATCAATTTATAGACTTATTTACGGTGTACCTCCAGCCATTTCCCAGTTGATGGGCAAAAAGTGGCCGAGGAAACAAAAACATTTGATTTACAGAGAGCTACGCCGTCGTCTGGCAATGTGACGACGCCCCATGGAGCCTGGAGACCAGAAACAAGGCGCCTCTAATTGGCACAAATTTTCAATGCGCCCCGTGATCACGCCCTGTCCACGGTCAGTGGGTGGTGAACTGCCAGCACCCACTCAAGCACCCCTACCAGGAGAACGTCGAGGAGAAGAAGGAGGAGAAGAAGGCAAAGACCTCACCCCCGGTGCGGTATTTTAATGCCAGGCACGTAGACGGGGCGCACTAATGGAATTAAACAAATTACTTTATGGTCTGCGCCAGCGGCGGCAGGAAATGTAAATTTCAGCGCGGACACGACCACTCCGGGTTGAAGAACGAACGTCCAATTCAATCTGGACCAGATCTGGAGCTGGAGCACCTGGAGATCTCCTGATGCAGCTGCAGTCCCATCTGGGCATGCAATTTTCGAAACTAAACTAGTTTGCACCCCGGGCACTTGGTTGGTACGTGATGTTGTCGTGTTGGTTTTCCCTCTGTTTTCCTTTGCCTTTCCTTTTCCTTTTTTTTTATGGTGCTCAGGCGAATGTCCTGACAATCGCTAAGTTCATGCCGAGCTGCTGCTCTTGAACCTTATGCCAACTGTGCGGACAACTGTGGCAAATAATTGCATGGCGAACGAACACTCTCGCCTCTCAAGGTTCACTCACATTTGCCCGAGCGCTCAATTTGATTAAGTGCACGAGAGGATTGGAGGGGTGGCCTGGGGTGGAGCTGAAGCTCCATCTCAGCTCCCCGCAGTTGCTGAAGGCCGGGAATGGGACTTGCAATGAAATGCAATTATGTGCAAGCTCACGACACCCGCCCAATGCCACCAGAAATTGCATTAGACCTCGCTGGCACAAATTGTTTATTACTCGCGCAAGGCGAGTTGTCCTCAGTCTATCAGCGGGATTTGCATAGCCAAGATTTAACTCACACGGAAACAAATTTTATTTAAATTTTAAAAAGAAAATATTAAGGAGAAAATATAATGTCAGTTATAAATTTGATAAAACTTAAAGCTATTAATTTTCATGTCTTTCCAGTCAACTCATATAAATCTTAGAATAACTATAAAAGTAGACTTAACAATAAACAGGAAATAATTTACTTGATAAACTAAAATAAGCATACAAATATTTCTTGACAGATACTCCTAAAGAATGTAAATCTCTTAGCAGAAAATACATGTTTCCTACACATAGATTCCTTGCATAAATTTTATGTAAATGAAGTACAAACTTTGAGCTTCCAGTACACCTCTTCCGACGTGTTTTTTGGCTCATCCTCAAAGCCGAAAAGGAACCCCTTCAAGGGCTCAGCTTGGACGCGTCTGGCATTTATGCCAACGCTTACATTCCGGCGAAGGTGAAATGCCAGACTCTGCTCTGCTTTTCCGTTTAAATATCCCAACTGGGTGATGATGATGACGAGAAGAAGGACGAGGAATATGCTACTGTCACACTCGACCAAAACGCTTTTGTCCCCGCACAAAGATAACAAAACAGAGACAACAGTTGGGGGCAAACTCTGAAGGTTTCTGAGGTCTGAGTGCCAGAAGGTGACAGCTGGAAAGTGGGAGGAGTGAAAGGACCGAGCTCAAAGGGAAAGGGGGTTTCTGAGCCAGGGAGAAAGGCCGGCTAACAGCATTACCCGGACACTTTGTCCGTGGTAAATGCTTTTACTCTTTTTTCTTTTTTTTTTTTGGTGCGACTTTATACACACTGCCTGGTACAAAAGGCAAATAAGTGCAGCCATGTGCGTACAAAGTCCCTTCGTGTGAATCCAAGTCGGAGGGCTACGTGCTTTTCTACAGAATCCTGGGGTTCACAGAAGGCATATATGAAAAAATATTTATAAAAGCACACACATTTTGTTTACAAACTAATGTGGAGACAATGTGTTTCAAGTTATGGGTCATTTAAATTATTACTTCCTTCCGCTGTTTGCCACTAAAAACAATTTTCAGTTTATGTGACAAACGTGCGTCTACGTTTAGGTAATTTTCCATCTTTTTCGCCGTAAAAATATTGCCCAAAAACAACCAAGGATGCACCTCTTCCGCTAAACCAGGCAAACACTTAAAAACCTCTTACCAACACTTGCTCGTGAGCACACATTCACTCTCTCTTCCTTTCACCTGCACGAGTTACCTGGCTAAAAACAACAACAAAGTAACAACACATTTCCGTTGGCTTGTTTTTTCCCCCGACATTTTTATCTATGCATAATTACTTAAATAAAATGCTTGTCTCGGTCCCGTTTGAGGACAGGGCGGCCTGGAGGGCAAAGGGTACTTTATTTTTTACGAGTGCGCTCGTGTGGGAATGCTGGAACATTTCGGAGTCGAGCTCTGTCAGCTGGAAGTCCAAAAAGTGATTCAACGAGAAAGCAAAACTAAAATCTGGCCAGGATGTGGTGTGGCTAAAAAGTGCACCTGATGTTGCCGGGTCTCTTTTTTTACGGCCAAAGTCAGAGCTCTTGTTATGGTGAACTTGGCTTATTTGTTGCTCTTGTGCTGTTCTGCTGTTGTGCTGTTCTGCTGTTGGCTGATGCCGAATAAACAAAGTTCTCCGGTGAAAAGTGGGCTCCTCGAAAACCCAAACTCGGTCAGGAGCTCGGCCCACTCGTCCTGTCCTCGCAATCCCTCTCTCTCTCTCTTTTTCGACCGGCACAAAGGCAATAAAATTTTTGCATGACTGCAGGCATTATTTTTGTTTTTAACTGTTTTGTATATCCACAGGAAAGACTTGTATTCTTTTTTTTTTTGGCAGAACAGATGACGAAAAAATGGGTTAGTAAAATGTATCCGACTAAAAAATGTCAATATTGAAGCTTATAAATATTGAAAAGAATAAGTTTTTACTTATAATAATATATATATATATTCTTTAGTTTAAGTAGCTTTCTTAATTCACTGGTATTTCTCCCAGTGTACTTCCCTCTCTTTTGTTCAACTGTTTGTGCTTTTGGCTTTATTTCGGGTCCCTAGAATTCAGCGTAAAAGCAGGTCACCTAAGGAGGCATCACAATCAAATTTAATTTATGCATTATTTATTTTTCATTCACAACTCGATTAGAGTTTTGTTTGCCGGGGAAGCCGAGAAGGCCGAGAGAGTTTGTCGCCAGCCCTTAGAATGTCAATCAGCATTCGAATGCATATGAAAAACAATAAAACATTTTGAATATTTTTGTAAAATAAGAGCGACAGTTTTCTTTTTGCTTCTCGCTCGCTACCTACCGGTAGCACTTGATATGCAAATTGTTGGCTGTCATGAAAATATGCACATTAATTTTCATTGCTTTCACTTCGTTTTTTCTCTCATATATTTTTTTTGTTGTATTTATTTTGCTGCCGTGTCGGCTCTAACGCAAACACATAAACAATTTATTCGCGAGTACGTACGTCAACGGCGCTAAGCGCGTTATTCCATCTCACGTGTTCGGTGGGGCGCCGTTTTAAGAGCCCGTGAAAAATATTGGAGAAAACCCGGGAGCACGGAGGGCACGTGTACGCAGGTGAATCTGCTCTAGCCGCCGGCAAATGCATAATCACATGTAAAACGCTCGTCAGAGCCAAAGAACCCGCAGCCCACACACACGTGTGTGCTGACTAATCGTCGGGGGTCGTTCTGTTTGATGCGACTGTCAATGGCAGATAGCAGGGACCACGCTGCGTATGAGTGTTATAATTTACAATGCGGTGGAAATGTGGAAATAACAAGCCAGCGGCGAGCAGTGATGCGGAGTATCTGGGTGGCTGCACCTAGCTACGTATTTTAGTTCAATTTTGCATTTTCCAGGAACTGAGAAAATTGCTTCAGGACTTAATGTGGGCTTTTGAGTAAAGTTAAATATTTGACTTCATGGTTAGGTTAATTGATTGAAATGTAATCAGTTAAATATAACAAAGATAATATTCATTAAATATTACTAATAATTTAACATTTTGAAGTTTAGTTACTTGTTATACAAGAGTTATTTCAGAAGAAAACTATTTAAACATTATCCTTTCATGAAACCTTAAGAAGTTAGTATAATTTATTTCTCAGAATTTGTAAAGTACCTTTCTCTTTATCTTTTTTCAAGTTATCTACGCAGGTAAATAAAACCGTGGCTTTGCCATCACTGCCAGCGAAGTAATCGCCGGGGCACACAGCGCACAATGAGATACAAATAAACAGGTGTTTATCCCATTATCCCAGCCAAGTAATATGCAAACACGCCTGAAGAAAACCATTTTCATGTCTAGACATCGGTGAGAGTTACCCCTATTAGCGGTAATTAGGGCTAATTCGTGTAACACGCGGACTGAGCTGCTCTCCAGCAAATTCCAAGCGATGCTTAACCCCTTAACAGCAATGCAATTATAAAGACTCTTGTATAAATTTTAATCAGACGCCGCGGAGAACCGCAAAAACCACTCAGCTCCTTCGGTTCCCAGCTCAGTTGTCCGTGCCAGAAAGCTATTTTCCACTAAATTAACAAACGGCAACAACGCAACAGCCAAACTTTTCTTCCGATATACGCATTTCCTGTCAAGTGGCTTCGAAACGACTTTTTCAACACACCCACAACACATTTCCCGAGCATATTTCGCACAAAAAAAAAATGGTAAAAAATGGCAAATGGCTGTCAACCCCACCAGAAATAAGAAAAAGTCGGTTGAGAATACATACTTTGCGGAAATGTTCACTGCCTGCGCCTGGCAACGGAAAGTGCACCATGGCGTATGAGTGACATATAAAACATTAACGCTGCCGAGTGATTTTTGGCCGCACTCGCAGATAACGCAGGACGAGAGTCCTGTGCGCGGCCATAAATTATATTGGCGAAACAGGCTGTCATCCTGTTTGGCTTTTTGGTCCCTTCTGCAGTAAACAAAGCAGTAAATTGGACTGACATCCAAGGAATCTCTGCCCGGAGGATTACTGGCTTTAATTGATTTCATTTGGTATTCCACAGGAAATGCACTTTCCGTCGCTCATCGCCTTGAATTTCGTTGGCTGTGCCTTTAATCTTTGCGACTCTAGCTATAAACCGGAAGTACGTGCACTCGTTCTAGTGCGTTTCCGCTTCAAAAAATATAACGAATTGCAGGCAGAAGGCCGCGAGCGTAACGAAAATTGTCATTTTTAGAGAATCGAAACGGAAATGGCTTTGGGAGCACGGGAAAAATAAAGAGATTTGGGATGCGGCACAAGGCCAATAAATCAAAATTCAAGAGATGAGATATATTTTAAAAATATTTTCTTGCCAAAATAAGACAAGGAAATATTTTGAAATGTAGTTTTAATGTGGAATATGGACTATTTTAATTTGAGAATGCATTGACTTCTTCCTTTTGAATAAAAATGGTATTTAACTTTGTCTTGAAGTTGCAGAAATTTTTTTTAATTAAAAAAATTGGGTTTTGAAGTCTTATTTTAATCGTGTTTTTTCGTTGTGCACTGGAAATCGATATTTTGTGCGTATAGTCAACCTCGTTTGACAGCTGTTTGCAGTTTGCTGGCTTTATGAATTGGCCACGTGCCCGAAGTGCACGGTGTCGCATAGCGCTCAAGTGTATGCTATATATTTTTGTCAGCCCCTCTGGCTGCAACTTATTGGCACGGAAACTTAAAGCTAAACGCATTGCCCCACACTTTTCATTGGCTTTGACATCAGACCCTCCGGCTGCGTCGCATCATGTGAATCTCCATCTGACTCATTCCTCTGCTCCGCTCGTTAATAACAATGAAGCGTGTCAAACGCGCACAAATATTTCCCAAAGCCGAGGATCGGGTCGGGGGTGCAAAAGTTGAACTAATCAATTTTGCGCATGATTGATGCCCAATTGTGCTGCATTCTTTGTTTGCGCCAGATCCAGCTTGGCATTCGTCATCAACGGCTTCAGTGCCTTCAACAGGGCCACAAGGAGAAAAGGCTTTGAGTTGTGGTTTCTATGTTTTAATAAATATATTTTAGAGGAGACAAAAATAATAATTTAATTGAAAAATAATTAAAGCTCAAGGAGTGACCAACAAGAAAGTAAAAACTTATATTAAATATCTATTAGAATTCGAGATTTTAATATTAGAATCTGATTAAGTTATTTTTTGAGTTTTAACGTATTTAAGCTATTTATGTAGTTAATCAAACTTTATAGAAATTTCTTAAATATATCAAAACCTTCTACTGACCACATCTGGTGACATTTTTGCTCTGTGTAGGACAACTTTGTTTCAGTTGACTGTGTTTCATTTCAGTGTGCATGGTGGCCAAGGCGAAAGTTAAAAGCTGTCCCCATTTCGCAGCCACCATTTTGCACCATTCCCACTAGACTCCATATAATCGCATCACCGAGTCCTGTGGCTTCACGACAGCCCTTTTTCCAGTTGATGCGATGTCGGCGGCAGCCATTGTTGACGGGGCTTCTTGATTGGCTTTTTGCCGGGGAAATTGTCATATTAAAAATGACCGTAAGTCCCTGCCTCTGCCTTTTGCCTACCCCAAGCGAACGGAGCTAATCTAATATGAAAATGCGAACACTCGCAGCTGTCCTGCGAATTTTGAAGAGCTATTAGCTTAGCGAATGCTCAGAGCAAGTATCAGTGTCAGTGTCACTTTTGGCCAGGATGACAACTCACCTTTTGACATTTCGCTTTTGGATGTTGAAGCCCCAATTTGGCTTTTGAACGGATCTCGGATCTCCGTTCGAGTGCAGGACAAACAAAATGCAAATGGCTCAAGGCCGAAAGCCACTCACTTCCCAGGATGTGAGTCCTGTTGAGGATATGCAAAATGAAAAATGCAAAGGAGACAAATCAATTACCCGGCACCGCTAAGCAATAAACTTGCGCTCCTTGTGTGCGCAACAGTGCGTATACGTATTGCACTCCAAGGCCATGGCAATCAATCAATCGAAAAGTGTTTTGGGTCGGAAAATGTTGTGTCATTTCTCACTGTATATTATGCCCTGCAGAACCCATAAATTGTATTCCTTCTACCTTATGTCACATGCAACTCGAGGCGTTCATTGAGTAATAGAGAGATTTTACCTAACTCAAAAACACATTCATACATTCACATAAGACACTCGCCTCGTGGGCCTGCAATTAAATTGCGAGTGTGAGTGTGGGTGTGGGGGTGGTGAAAAAGTTATTTGCACATTCAATTGACGCGTGTTATTTTTGGGAACAAATCAAACAATAAAAAATACTGCCATATTTCTCCCGGCGACAACAACGTGTAAAGAGAGTAGCTCGAAATGTGGCAACATGCGTGGCAACGCAAAAAAAAAAAGTCACCCTGTTAAATGGCTGAGCAAACATTTTTATAGCCCGCTGCCTGTTTTCTTGGCCTTTATGAATATTTATCGCTAATATTGGTTATATAGCCACAACAATAACAGACCGCAAAACGCAGTAATCACATGTCATGTATACAGCTCTTAGCATACTTAATTATTTTGTGCGAATTTTCATGCCGCACTTCATGATTAAGGCAAACTTTGACGCGTGGCTGAAATTGGGTTGGGCTTTCAGCGGATGGATAGCACAAGTTGGGATTTGTGATTTACGTAGTTGGATGCTTGGATGTGGGGCATTAGCCTACTCGAAGATTTCACCTTGGAGTCCAACGCTTGACCAGCTAGGGTTTGTAAAATTTTTGCGGTAACTGTACGCAGTTTGTGGAAGTTGGTAAGGGGATTTTCTAGTGAGATCCGGTTTTCATATGTGCAAAGAATTAGAGAGATGATAATTATAATTTTATGGCTATAATGTAGGAGGATCATTAAAAGATAAAGCAAATTTGTTTTAGCATTTAAATGGACTTTAAAAGTACATGTTTTATAAGAAGTTGTTGAAGTAAAGAAATTGTAAGTGATTGTTTTAAAGTTCATTCATAGAAGTGTAAAACAAAAGCAAAATGATTAATAATTATGTTAGTATATTAATTGATATCACAAAAATACGAAAGTCTGAAAGCTATACTTCCCTTATTTAGTTTTAGAACTCCATGGGTAGAATTTTATATAATATTGAACTCTCACCGGTTTTCCATTATTTTCCCCTACTTCCTGTCAATCACTTTGGAACATTATCTCGAAATAAAACATTTCCATACACAAATTTATATACCACTTATGAATATGTCATTCAATATTCATCTCGATGGGCTTATTCATTCGGCGCATTTTGTGTGTGCACCTTGAACCCGCCACCAGGGGTAATGCCGCCGGCATTGTCGCCAGACAATAACAAGCCCGAGGAGAGGAAAATAAATGGAAAGAAAAGAAAATCATGTCCGAACTCAAGTGTTCGCCCTTCAACCCCAAATTCCCAAAAGCCAATGCACCGCAGTTCCCAGAGTGTGCGCCCCCGGAACAGGCGAGAAACGGAATCGAAAGACGAGTCAACTGCAGTTCTCGGCGTGATATTTGCAAGAATCAAAATTTGCCTGCATTTATCGCATTTATTTCGAACGCTATTTGCATATTATTTATTTGCACGAGTTTAATGAACTGCACTGTTGCCCCACAGTGAGTCTCAATCCCCGTGAATTTTACGCAGCATCTTCGGTGCACTAAAGAAAATTCTGGAATTTTTGTAAAATTTCTTAAAAAAAATGTAAGGCAAAATAAGGGGAAAAACGTTTCAAAAACCAATTAAGTTTTACTAGATTTGTATGTGTTGTTTTTCTATAAATCTTTATTATGTAAATATAAAATTTATTTGCACTTAAAAGCCAAAAGTAATGTTTACTTGTTACTTGTCTCAGTGTGTAAAGAAAAGCAAATAGTCTCGTAGCTTCATTGCTTGTGTTTGCCAAGCCCTGTCGAAAAGTTTAAATACATTTTGTTGTAAAATGTATGTAAGTAAATTAAGCGAGCCCAAAATAAATGCAATTTCCCGGCAGCACAACTTAATGAAATATTGAAATGAGTGAATGCACATCAATCGAATTTGGCGCTGGGACTTAATTGTATTTTAAATGCTTTTAAGGTCAGAGAATGCAGCTGCAGTTGCATCAGCTTCCACATCGCCACCGCCCATGGGCCATCAATCAGCCATCCATGGATATGTGTAATTTACCCCACGAATAAGTGGGTTTGTGTGCTGACCAGCACGGCGCATGATAGATGCGGCTGAGGCCCAAAACGAAAACTGCATTATTCAATTTGTAATCAATAATGTGTCTTGTTCGAAACGACAACGAAATTATGCTAAAAGCCCAAGCCAAAAAGGCCCAATGATCGATAGACAAAGGCAACACTTGGGCAATAGTTTCGTTCAACTAACCCAGTTCGGGCCTGTGCGGCTGTGCTGGGGTTAAGGTACGGCAGGACATTAACCTACTGCTGCCTACTTAGATGCCGAGCATGAGAATGGGTAATTCAATCCTTTGCTGGGCACCAGCATCCTCGCTGGAGATCGCCTCGGGATATTAAGTTGCTTTTAGCCACGTGCCAGCATCCCCCGCTCATCTCCTCTCCCCGGCGCCCACGATCACAGGTAAATATCGATGAGGGGATGCTTTTTTTTCGGCTCCTCTGGGCTGATTTATTTGGCCAGCTTGTTTGTCCACTTGACGCTCATCACGTTTGGCTATTAAGGCCATTAACACCTCCAGTGCCTCGCCTCCGCTCGGCTCTCCTTCGCCTGGGCTGCCTTTTGACTTGGTTTCGTTTCGTTTTTATGGCTATTATGGTTTCTTCTGCCTCTTTTTTTTTGCAGCCTGAGATTTAGGCATATGGAAATATGAGTTTTGTCTTTGAGATTGGCAGGAAAGCTATTAGTTACTTGGATGCTTAAAAAGATTTCTTTGTCCTAAGCTTTGACTTTTTGTCTTTGTTTATGGAGTGTGGATTTGGGTTTTTTAATAAATTATTGATTAGTCTTTTAGGCAGAGTGAAATTTGAATATTTTTAATTTACAGATGAGAAATGAGACAAAATGTCAGCTTGTGAGTGGATAAATATAACTTCAAACTTAATTAATTAATTTATTCATTATTTTCAAAACAATTTTCAAGTATAGTTGGCAATATTTTGTATAAACAATAATATTGTCTTGGTTTAACAAGCTGGTCACACTTTCTTGATTATTTATTTCACAAGTGTGGGGTTTATTTTTAACTTCTAAGCTCACTTCGTGACATCTTATAAAAATAATAATAAGATTGCAAAAAATCATCACGCCCGCAGTTCTCTTTAAATTCTCTCAAGATATGCATATTTATCGATTCGCTAATGAAAAGTTTTAAAAAAATAATAAATTTGTTCACATAGGAGCACATACAGTAAGGCAAGCTTAAGTTGAATGGTGAAATAAAACATTCTATATCATTTTTGGAGGAATTAGAACAGAAGCAACAGACGACAAAATTTATTTTGTAAAATTTAGTACGTATAGTTTTAAAGGCGTACCAAATTCCCTTACATTTTTCAATATTTTAAATAATACAAATACAAACTAATGAATAATTTGTAAACTTCAAGCAGACTTCCCTGCAAATGTTGAATATATAAAAATTTTTTCAGCTGATTTCACTCTTGCGCGACTTTTATTGGACATCCAAGTTTCGCACATCATAAAGTCAAAATATAAACATCATTTGACATGCGTGACTTGGGTTAGAGCTCGTGCTGAACTCTCCCGTCATGCGTTGGTGGCGTGCTGAAAAAAAGGTTCCAGAACTGCTCTGAATTTAATCAATTGTGCAATCGATTGGCCCGTGGCCAGCGGAGAATTCCCCCAATTGACTTACTGAATATTTATGGCATCAGCTGAGCTGGCGACGGCCCGGTGACATTCGTAAATCAATGGAATCAAAGGCCTTAACTATTTTCAATTAAAAACATGACGCCTGCCGATTTAAAGTCGGGTAATCGAATTCATTGTGGAAAAGTTGGCCATTCGAGGGGATTTTTCCCGAACACAATTAGCCCTTGGGCCTGCGAGAAGCTGTTTAATTGACTTTCAATGTCAACAGGGAAGTAAGCCAGAAAGTTAACAGAAAAAAGAGAGAGTGTTAGCTTGTTGTGTTCGTGCGAAAGTTGATATTTAATTTGCTAATTGTTGCACTTAAGGCCGCGTGGCAGAGAAATGAGAAATTTGCGTGCTGCCAACGGGAAATTAGTCAACAAAAGACGAATGCGCGGCCGCGGTGTTTGAGATCTTGGAAGCGCGAGAATACATTAGCCTGTCAATCTTCATTCTGCCCGCAAAGTCACACAAGTCAGTCGACTGAAAATATTTTGGCAACGTCGAATGGCCGGAGGGCAAGGGCCAGAGAGAGCGGAGGGGTCGCGTTGAGTGGCACTTTTTGAACTTTGGCATCGCCGAAGTTCGCCCCAATTGATTCCAGTTGCCATCTGATGCAGACAGACAGACAGGCAGGCAAGACACACATCGAGCGACTCGGAGTACACCCTGAATATAGCTGGCAAAGGGCAACAAACAATTTCACTAATCGACTTAAATGGAAGCACTCAAAATGCTTTCTTGAAAGCCATCAGGCGACAGGTAAGAAATGTGAAATGCGAACTTCACAATTTGCCATTGACGAGCCACCGATCATCCCGGCGGTTCAATGACTCGATTGTTGAACATTAGCTGACATAACTTGAACTCTGGGCGGCACGGGCACCCGCCCAAGCAGAGGTCCTTTGGCGTAATCAGTGTCCCTTTCAGGCCGAAACTCATTGATTTATGGCCGCAACCTTTACGACTTTGCCCAACTTCTTTTGTCGTTCGAAAGCAGCTCCTAAAGACCCGGCCTTTTCTACCTTTCGACCTTCGTTACGTGTCCGGCGCTGACTATAGAAATATTGAGTTAGGTCTTGCCAGTGGCCACGCCCCCATAAATATACATTTAATATGCATTTCAGCTGGAACTGACAATGAAGCTACTCCCCCTTTTATTGACACATATATTTAGCAAATGATTGTTTATTGTTGTTGCCTACCTTCGTCCGGATTCTATTAAATGTTAATAAGTCAAGAGCAGGCTCAAGACACTGACATGTTTTCCATATTTCCATATTTTTCCACACCCTCCTTTCCCGGGGCTGCATACTAAATTGTTATTTTCCTGTTTATTTTGCAGTTTGCCTGCCGCAATGTCAAGGACATTGAGCCGCATTGTCGTTGCCATCCCCTAGGCTGAAGCTAATTTCATTGAGGAGGCCAGGCCGACAAGGGATCCGGCCAGAAGGGTAAGCAATTGCCCGCATTTCCCAGTGGAAAAGCGAAATAGTTGGTTTTGTATAACGTAATCAGGCCAAAAGCCAATACTCTAAATTTTGGTAATAGAGTTGAGGGTATAGTTGATCAAGTGGGAAGCAGTTTATTAAACAAAATGTGCTTTTGTCCAGAGAATAATAATGGCCTACATTACTTCAATGAATACTTTATTCAAAATGTATCCTTGAGGTTTTTTCCTAAATTCTCATTGGCAATAAGGGAATGGAATATATGAATGTGATACTATAGAAGCCAAGTAAATTATTCATAAGTTGTTAGTTTGAGTGTATAATAATGATATCAAATATTTTATACGCTCTTAAATTCAACAGCTTATACCGGCATTTACCATTTAAGGATATTTATATAATGAATTTAAATATTTAGTTATTTAAATTATGAGGAATTTGTATTATTTTCTTGTTAAACTTTTTTAAATACATAACTAGTTCTTAAATAATTTAACTTTCTCATTAAATTTGTACAACTCCAAGAAAGTTCTCCTAGTCTCAATGAAAGAGTTTTTGACCTTCGGCTTGGCTCACATATCCTGGCAGTCAGTGCTAAAATAACAGCTTCCAGCTTTGTTCTCCCCCAAATTTCAATCAGTTTTCCCCACACACACATCTCATATGTGTGTTTTTGGCCAGATTGGGCGGGGCATGTGAGTGTGAGCGTGTGTGAGTCTGTCGGAAATCGTAGTTATTTTGGGGGCACGTGCACATGGCGCACAAAAGGAATCTATTGCTTTCGAAATTTTATGAATTTCTCCTGACAGCCGAGTCCAAAAAAAGTTACACAAGGCTCATTGTTTCGGCTGGAATTGCAACTTTTGATTAGCACTCTGATGTAATAATCAACTTTCCACACACAGGATGTGTGTGTGTAGAAATAGGAACGGCATGCCGGCTAGCCTGGCATTGTGAGAGAGGCTTATATAAATATGTATTATTGACTGATTGAAGGTTTCCCTTTATGCCAAAGCACTATTATTATTATTGCCCTGCCAGACTCTGGAGATGCCATCGAGCACTCGAGCTTATTTATTGCGCCCCTTCCGCCTCTTAAATAAGCACTATTGTCGAGTGCCCCCAATGGGAGTCTCGTCGGTTTAAATGGCTAAACACGCCAAACATCTTTGCTCTCGAGCCGAACGCTCTCCGTGAGACTTTCGCGAATTCCGTTGCCAGTTGCCAGCCGGCAGATTGTGATTTCGAGGGTTTGAGGAACTGCAGTGGCTAAGTAATTGATAGAAGTGCTCTTTGCTGGGAGTGAAGTGAGTGCCAAAGGTCGCGCAGCTAATAAGGAATTATGGCTAGACACTGGGGAATTCATTTCCTTGGGTGAAAGTTGAGGCCAAACTTCCGCTTACTTAAAGCTTTCAAGGCAAGCGATAGATTTTTGGTGAATTAATTGAAATAAAAAGAATATTTTGTAGAAGTATAAAGAGCAGAATTTAACTCCTAGCACAACCATTACACTCTTGACAGCTTCTGCTGGCGACAGATTAATCTCTGAAAGGAAAATTGCAATTTTCATACTAGAATTTGCAATATCCGCGGTCGATTTCCCCGCGATTTAAACTGGGTTATGCGATAGAGTCTCTGCCGATTGCGTCTTCGAGGATGATGACTAAGTGGCTCGCTGCTTATCAAAGGCCAGGCGCCTTCACTCTGTGTACGCGTAATAGTCCGCAGATAGACACTCCCCCGGCGGCCCATAAATGTCAGAAGAACAATTGTGTTTTCGAAGTGCAATCTTTTCGCTCAGCTTGCACATTTTATGGCGATTCGCTCTCGCACTGCACTGCAGTTCTCTGGACTTCGCTTCGCTTCAGCTGAGAACTGGAGACGCCGATGGCTCCTATTTCGTAGCTGGACTCTGTTTATGATGATATATTAATGCTCGGGCCAAATGCTCGGACTGAGGTGCCATAAACCCGAGCCACTTGAAGCCAACCGCAAGTGGAGGCAAGGAGGAGGTATCAGCCATCAAGATTGCTGCTCTTGCCGCCACATGCCTTTAACATCGCCATATGTACATATATTAAGCGCTTAGTTATATGCTACTTAACACTTCCCCCCATTTATTTTCGCTCGAGAGCGAAAATTGTTTATTTTCATTGCCATAAATTTTGATGGCCAAGCTGGCTGGCCAGCACATAAATCTTATACTTTAATCCCGCTTCCTCCCTTCGCGCAAATCCTGTTTGCTTTGCCGTTTGCCGTTCGCCGTGCTGCCTTGAATGGCTTCAGTTCTAATTGCTTTTCCAATCAATGGATATGGATATATATATGGAAAAAATGAAATGGAAAAATGGTAAAATTGCAAAAGGGGCAAGGAGCGGCGAAGCTCATGCGTCAGCTGAGTGTCAACTTTTTGAAATTGCTAATCATGCCTCGCACAGAGAACAGAGAACAGAGCCAGCTATTGAAGTCTCCGGGCCAAATGACGCTATGTGTTTGTTCGATAAACAAAATGTTGTGGCTATAGCTATAGAGACGTTTTAGTACGCACCCAATATATGGGCAATATCTTTTCTTTCTTTTTTTTTTGTATATTTGGCTTTATGGCTAGGCCAACACACTTACCCACATTTGTGTTCATTTTTCGGGAGAGGAAAATGGGGAAATACGAGCTGGGAAATAGGTCACCGGGAATGGGCTACCAAAAAGTCGTTCTTCATCATAAATTCCACGTTAAATTTTCATTCGCTTTTCAAAGGGAAAATGTAAGCTCAAGAAGGGCGCAAGACAAGTATCTTATATCTTTAAGGTACATGTGTTACTTCAGGATTTTTTTTTTATGTCAATATAACAATTCCACCATTTTGTTATTGTTTATGTAAATATAAATTTAAATGTCTACGAAATTTTACCTTTGGCAGTTTATAACTTGTTTAGCGAATTCCCTGCAGTATTAAATTTTATCAAATTATATTTATCGGCTTAAATTATTTTCTAAAAATAGTAAAAGAATAAGTATAAATAACTATTTCATACCTAAATCCATAGAATGCAAAATACATTCTTATCTCTGGGTTTCTTTTAAGCTAATAATTTATTTTCACCAAACTTTATCGGTAAATCGTGAAAACAATTCCCCATCATCTACAATAATATATATAAATATTCCCTAAAAATATATATATTTCACAAAATTTCCTCTGTTTAGCTCTGCCTATAAATTACAATTCGAAATATAGACGTCACTTTTGGGTTATTTTTGGATTTACAACAAATAAATAAAGGAGGTTGAGTGTGCAAACGCATCGCTCGGAACTTTTTCAATATACAAAAAGTACGTATACGCCGTGTGGTGCGTCTGCTTATTAAGTCAAGCTGTGCGTAGGCAATATTTCCGCTGCCACAGAATTCATTCAGACACAAAGAGCCACAGTATATATGTACGTTCGTTCGTTCATTCATTAGAAAAATAAATTTGGTTTTTGTTCTTCTGGCCGCCTGCCAACAGGCAACGAGGCGGCAAAGAAACTCTACTCACGTTTTCGGGCACTTGCCATATCGCTATGGGTCTGTGCCTGAATTTATCTCGAGATAAGCCTCGGATGGTCACTTTCTAATCATGGCCAACTGAATTGGCAGTGGTCACCTGTACTACTCGTACTCTTGGGACCATGTCAAAGTTGACCTCGTCTATCACGCGGTTGGGACGCGCAAACTCGCACTCGGATGCGGATGTTTTTGGTGGCCAACTGTCCCTGGTCGTGGGTTCCTTCATGTCATATCGATTTTCACCAGGCACATGGCCCTCTTTTTTTCGGTTCTTCCCCCTTTGAGTGGGACACGAAAAAGTGTCAGTTGACTGACGGAACTCGTGTTTGCAAAATTGTTCGATTATCTTGTCTGCGAATTGTTTTTTTTTCCTCTTTACTTTTTTTGCCTCTTCATGTATATTTTGTTTCTGCCTTTTTTGTGGGTTCTGGCTTAAAGGTGTTAACTTTATCGGTGGGCCTGACTGCCCAGCGGTCAGCAATTGTCCGTCTTTTGTTCATTTACAATGCAAACACTTGTTCGGCGAAATGAAAAGCCATTTGATATTCAGCGCTCTTCGGTTCGCTGGCGTTTCAGCATTTTATATAATTTGTTTTTCATTGAAAAATATGAAATATAAAGTCCCTTGCGATATGCTTTGGCACGTACCATTTGCGCTCCAAAAAAACAAAAGTACAAAATAAATAAGTAAGCGAAAAACAAAAGTTTCAAAACAATTGAAGTGAATAATTCGGTTGAATTCAAGTAATTGGAGACTTCGACTCGTTTTAGCACTGAGGATTTGGACTAATGCGTTGTAAATTTGATTTCTTTTAAAAGAATTTAAGAATTTACTCGAATGGAAAAGGGCACAAAGAAGAGCTTTTAATTTAAAGGAATTTCTGAAGCTATTGAGAATGTCTTTCAAACAATAAAATGCTTCATTATTTAATTGGTTTCTATTGCTTTTTAATCGTTTATAAAGTGGTTAACTATTGAATTTAGTTATATGTTTGTGATTGAAGAATTTAAATTGTTGAAAGCAGATATTTTGCAATTATAAAAGCAAATCCTGTAAGTTTCATACTTATTACAGTTCAAATATTTTACTTTTTGTGCTGAGTAATCCAAGAACTTAGTAGTTTATCTCTTTAACTATTTATTTAACACGATTCACTGTTTTGCACTTCATTTGCACCCGTCATTTCCAATTACAAAAACGAACTAATTAATGTGTAGATAACCAATAATAGGTTCTGTGGAACGTTCTGGTGGGTCCGCCTGGCCAGTATCCGGGACAAATAGCACCCATTAGGGACCATTAGAAAAGTTGGTACTATGAATATGCATGGTGTTGGACCCGATATCGATTATTACTGACCAAAGGGGGCATTACCGAGAAGCGGTTACCTACGTCAGGGGTCAAAGTGTGGTATCAGCACACCCGAGACAGTTGTTCCGTTAAATGCATTTTTTCTATGGCTTTGTCTCTCTACTTACATTATTATTATTGTTTTTTTTTTTTTTTGCAACCTTACAATTTTCAACACGATTGCACTTTATGACCGCAACACTGCAATTATCAGTGCCTCCACCTGAGGCAACCCGAAGCCGAACTGGCAACCAGTTCGCTTAGAACCAGGTTCAATGAACTCCCAACTTTCGTTAGAAACGCCATTCGCTGGCAACCGCAAAAAGCGATTACATTAACCAGCGTTCGTAATTATGCCAATTATTATGTATTTTCGATTTTTTCTTCTTTGTTTTTTGTTTGCAGCACGCTAGTGGCTTTGCCACCACAAAGTTAAGGTTTTTATGGTTGTTGCAACCAAAGTGCAAGAGCGCACGTGTCGGTAAGTAAGCAACTTTGGCTTAACGATGCCGCAACACAAGCTCCCAAAACTATAAATAACAGAAAGTACAACGAGTTAACCGGCAAACAAGTTCAACTTACTAACGACTTATCAAGTTCAACTCCTATTTTGGGCTTCATTAAGTTTTGTGGGAGCTCAGAGGATTTTTATCGAAAGGGTGCATAGTTTGGCTAAAAAATAAAATATGAAATTTAAAGAATACTTTAGGGTTGATTCAGCAATTAAATATTTGTTCACTATTAGACACCAATAAATTTAGTTCAAAATATTAATTTAAATTCGATTTTTTTCAAGAATTTCTTTATATAAGAAATACTATTAATAACAAAGTAATAAATTCATAAAGTTCAAATGATTTATGGCATGTCTTTTAGCTTTCTATACGTGTATAGAACGCTAAGAACTTAAGAACTTGCTTATGACAGCCAAGCTCTTGGCCCATATGTCGGCCATTAACAGAACATTTAGCCAATGACAAGTTTTTTATTGACTTAAATGCAATTAATGTTCATTAACAATATGCAATTCATATTCCAATTGCATTTATCCACCCAACTGGCCATTGGGACACTTTGAATATGTAATTTATACGACCAATCCCTGGTATCCAGTGCCAGTTATTATGAAATCTATTTGCAAGTGTAATGACTGACTTTCTAGGAAAAAGAAGGGGAGAGGAATGCACAGTGGTTGGGCTTGTATGGAGACGCGGCCAAAAATACTTCTAGTAGACATATCGCCATGAAATTAATACCAAAAATCCAAAAAAATATTCTAAGTATATAGGAAAAAAATTGGTATATAGGCCGTCTATATCATATAGCTGTCAAAGGAACGGTCGGTTAAAAATCAACATTTAGTATGAAAAACTTTTTTGTTTTTCAAGATATCTAAACCAATCTTACACATTATGTGTTTTGTACATTTATATATATTCTTAACAAATTTGGTTAGAATCAGAGAACTATATCTTATAGCTCCCATACAAAATTTTGCTGCAACTCTTAATAAAAATCTTTTTTTCCACGAGAGTTGCTCAAATCTTAGCCCCAAAAAGTAAAAACAATAAAAAATTCGTATATTAAGTAATTTATTCGTCTAGCAACAAATGCACAATTTATTTTAACAATTTTGCTTTTTTTGTGCATGCCCTTTCATAACCGGGCAAAGAAAACGCAAAGAAAAGTTATGAAAGCGTCTGAACCTAAGAGCAATCTGTTAAACAAATCCTTATTTGTCTCAAGTTTTTTTACGTATATATCCAATTTGCTTTTCTAGTTCACTTTTGTCAAAAATATAGCCGTTTTTACAATGTTCGCTTTTAGGACTTTCATTTTTTTTTTTTTCTACTGCGCTTCCCTCTTCGTTACACCATAAATAAAAATCATAAGATCGTGCAAGCAAACACTTATAAGTTATAACCTTATCAAATTTAATGCACAAAAATATTAATAAAATAAAAATTATTAATAAATGAATAAATAGTTTTTGAAAGTTAACCACAAGCATGACACACGAAAACAGAGCAACAGCAGGACTAGTAAATAAACGGCAAAATTGGACCCTAAAATTGTAAAGACGGTGTTAGTATTTTTACGATTTTAGGCGCATCGGCAAGTTTCGGCAGGAAATTTTTACACATTTGTTACCTTAAAAGTCCAATAAACACATTGGCATACAAACCAATCGTGGATTTTTGTGGGGTCACAACTAAAACCTTAGCTAAACATGAAAAAGACGTTCAAAATATAGACAAAAAACATGTATTTTTTCAAATAATTCTCATAATGGAAATAATTATTATTAATATATCAAATTATATCTCATTTTAAAGAAAATACCTTCAAGTTTAATCTCCGTTACATAAAAATTTAACTTGCACTCGTAAATAATGACCTGACCACTTTAAAGTTAGATTTTTTTTTTAAAAATTCGCGAAGCGCGCATCTGCGCACTGCAAATTACCAATTGTTTCCATCTTCTATTCTATTTTTTAGAAAGTCCCGTTCGATTTAAAAAAAAATCTGGTTTGCCATGAAGAAGCTGGGACATTTTAAAGGCGATTTGTTTACTTTTTGTAAATTTTTGTTGTAATGAATTTTTTTATTTTTGGCCTATGGGCGCAACCACTGTGGAATGCTCCCCGCATTGTGCCACAATTTCTCATCTGGAATGACAGAGAAGAACTGCTCGTAGAGCATTGAACCGCTTATCTGGCTGGGGCTTTTCTTTACACGATTTCCATGCAAGATTTACGCCACTCGATGGCCTTGAGGTGGTGCTGGTTTTTTTCCTAACCATTCGGCGGAATCGAGAGGGGCCGCTATTAATAGCTGAGGTAAAAACCGCCAAGAGGTCGTACCAACTGCAGGCCGCAGCAATTATAAAATCATAAAATATAGACATACTTTTTGTTAAACTGTTTACTCAGACCGATTAAGCTGTGCTTGTTCAAATATATATATTTGTGTGTGCACCGAAAAAATAAAAGTTATTCTTTGAAATTAAGTAAATTTAAGTTGCTAACTTCTATAGATTTTTAAGGTCTTTTACAGAAGAGAATTTTTAAAATTATTGCCTTATTAAAAGGATCATAATCCAAGTATTTCAAGAGAAATTTATTCCCTAGTTCTGATTAATTCTCTCCGTGTAGCCTTTTGTGTGAACTTCGCTCAACAAAAGACTGCCAGCTGTGCCCTAGTGTAAATACATATTTATTACCGAACAGGGAGGACGAGGTGGACGGCCTAGCGTGCCGCTTGTGCGTTAAGCCCAACAATATTATTTAGGCCAATAAAACTAAACGGTTCGGTTAGCCGAACATACTCGTTAATGTAAATGAGGTTTAATTAAAAAAAAAAAAATACTGAAATAAAACAACAGTCAGCACAATCGGCCCATGGACATGTGGGCCCTCACCTCTTCTCAAGTGGGCTTTATTCAAGTGTAACAATTATAAGTTTAATTAATGACTTCGCTGGCCACGCCCCCCACTGGCACTCTCGGATACCAGATAAGGGGCTTGAATGAGTCGGCTGTTCCTTATATTCCGATAAGAGTCGGGTCTTAATCTCCGCCCGACATGTAGGTCATTAGGGGGGATTGCCTGGTTCTGTGGATTTGGTGAAGGGCGGAGACCCCAAAGCCTCCGCCTAGACAAGTAGCAACCAAATAGAGGCCGGCCAATATTTGCTTAAAGTTCGTGTAGTTTTACAGGCCCTTCTTGAATGACAGACAGACATTATCACTCAGCCTGATAAGCTCTTGAATCGCTGGTATCTAGATAAAGCTATCAGCCAAGTCAAATGCACCGAACGACAAATTACTGTCAGCCTTCGGGTATCAGTTGCTGAATGATCCAAGGTGACTGGCAGCTGACAATATTCGGGTTTGTGGGTTTACGACTGTCTTCATAAAATATAATTGCTTTATGATGGAAAGTCACTGAAGAAAAGTAAAATATGTATTTTTATTTCATGTTTTCTAATCATATTACTAAAAAGTTTCCACTACTTTGGACTTCCTTCCTTCCACCAGTCAGATTCTGTTCTTACAAAACGATTCATAATGTAAGATACAATAAAGTATCTTTGGCGCGATGCTGGCACATAGAACAAGATACTTATCTGCTGCGTGACCAGATACAAACCTGATTGCGATAAAAACCAGATAAGATGTGTAAAAGATTCTTTGGCAGCGGACAAAAAAGCTTACAATATTTCACAATGTTGCCAAAAGAGTTAAAAATTTTCCAGAAATACTCCAAAGTCATTAATCATTTGGGTTTATTTATAATAAATTTAGGCATTAGAAATGTTAGCATTTGAATTTTAGGCTTAGAAGAATTAAAAAAAATAAAGTCAAATAAAAAGTCTGATTTGAATCAAATCCCCCGAATATTATAAATTTCTGAGAAATTTTCTTTCACCGCCCTTCGAGTTCATCAATCAAATATAACCAAAAACTAATGGAAATTTAAATACGATAACATGTTGCCACGTGAATCGAAGAACCCGTCTTATCTAAGGTGAACCGCCTCCGAAGAGTGGCAAGGACGGATTTCGTTAGTTTCCGCACATATCGATGGTATTGGAATTTATAATTAACGTTCAATAACTCTTTTCGATTTCGACACATTTGCATGATGACTACAAATATGAAATGCCATTTTCCGCCCCGTTGTTTGCGTTCAGTACGCAAAAAGGTGTCAATCATAGCGATTTTATGACATGGTCGCGGGTCTCGGCTAAGGCCAAACACGAATTCGAGGGAAACTATTTCGAGTTGAATTTCCCACATGTTTCTCAATAAATTATCAATGAGACCCAAATACGCTGCTCCTCCTCGGCGTCTCCGCTGGGAAAAAGGCCATGTCAAAACGATGGAAATTGTTGGAAAATGTAGGCCTCATTCTCGATGGCCGGCCGACCTCGCTTTCGAAAGAATTGGGTCATGATAAGACAAATAAAACTGCCAATTAGTTGGGGCCCATCATCCATTAACTTGTGTGACAAAGGCAAACCTCAAAACTCAATTTAAGTTCGAGGACCACTGAAATGTCAACAGCCAGGACGAAGCCGAAATAAAAGCAACTACCAATACGAGGACGAGGACAAGAACCAGGACGAGACAAGCGCTTGATGGCCCAGATCCTATAGTTATATAGTTGTCGTAGCCGTGGGCCTCGGTCATATGATGAGTCCCCATTTGCTATTTGAACTCAACAGTGTTCCTCCAAAAAAATGTATTCCATTTTATTCATTTTAGAATAATTACATATTTTATTAATTTTAAAAGTAAAGTTGACATTTCAAACTATTTCATCTCTGAACAATTGTTCAATTGTTCTAGATTTTTCTGTTCACTGTGCCTGACTTTGCTGTAAGTTCACCGCATTGAGGTCGCCCTGTAGCTTCATTTTGATGAACTTTTTGTCGTGTAATTTGATGTTCGAGTGTCTCTGAATCTGAAATGTGACTACAATGCACCGAGTGCATTGAACTGTCCCAGCTTTACACAAATTGGTATCCACATATGGCGCACTATAATATCAGACTGACAGCGTCATGGAAATATCGAAATCATCCGCATTGCATATACTAATAATCTGTGGAATAAAGGCAATGCAAAGGGTTAGGACCCATCCACATTGTGGTTATTAGTGCTGACAGCTCGGACAGCCTTGGAGGTTGCAGTTCCCACCTTTCGGTTTTGGCCTGTAATTGAGAGTAGCCGGGGCAAGTTAACTAATTATGCTGTCGACTGCTACAACTTGGTAATTGATTATATTAGTTGGAGCCCAAGCATCGCTGGAGGTCACGAGAAGGGGCGTTTTTCAGGGGGTTTCCCACAGCAATTTGTACTAAGAACACTTCAAAAAAAGGATCTAGAAATTAAAATGTAATCTTCTAAAGAGATTTTTTTAACTTTCTATAAATTTGCAATATTTTAAATAAAGTTTCATATATATTATCCTGAGGGAATTTCGCGTAACTTATTTTTAAAGTGTAGAACTATGCTTTAATCCTTCTTTTTATAATGTTTTTTAGTTGCATTGCTGCTAGATATTTTTAAATATTTTTTTTTACAGTGTCCACATATTTTACGATAGCATCTTCTTTTATTTTCCACAACAACATGCACTGACCAGCCCCCCTCCGAATCATAACTTTTTAATTGAATTGAACGCAATTTGTCTGCTCTTTGTTCTGGATGCTGATGGCTGGCGCTGGCTGGTGACTGCCGACTAATGGGTAATCGATACGGATTGAATTCTGCACTTGATTTGACATCGGACAAACGCTTTCGATTCGAGGTCAAGATTAGCCAAGCATTTAAACCGTTACGCTGCGCAGTTAGCCCAGCTGTCAGCCAAGTTAATGGCTATTTTGAATACACAGCCAGACTCCCTCGACGCAGTCGCGTCGAATTAACCACACGCGACTATTTCAGCATTTGCATATTTAATTTGTGTGGACTTCACTATTTTTTATTTTTATTTTGTATTTTTTTCGCAGTACGAGTATCAGTTTTTTCCACTGGCGGTTTGCCGGCTTGGAAAAAAACGTCACCCGCTCAGGCGCGGAATGGATGACAAGCAGACGACAACGTCGGAGAAAATGATGTTAACTTGTTTTCTGAATTCTCTCCGCTTTTGTCATGTTGCCAGCCTATTGTTGTTACACAGGGAGTTAACGAGTTAATGGAAAAGTTTCCTACTAGAACTAATAAACAGCGGGAGTGAGTGTGTGTTTTATTGACATCTTTTTTTGGACTGACACGAGACACAATTTGCATTTCACCGGCCACAAAGGCAACCGCAAAAATAATATATCAATATGGTCACAGTGAGAGATACATGAAAAGTTCACAGCAAATCGCTTTGAGTGCAACTTCAATTTGTTATGGAAACCGAGTTTTTGTGGCGGAAACTTTATCGCTGTGGCATACAGGGTAAGCCCTCGGCGTAGCCGGAAAATCCAGAGTAGGTAGGAGGGAAATCTGGAGCCTCCAACAAAGTTACATCTCGGAGATAAAAAGTTGTGCCAATATTTACTTTTTTGCTTTCGCTTTTACCATTCCCTTTGCCGCATTTGATTCAATTATAAGCGGATAAAAGAAAGCGAATATCTATATACGCACACTAGTGCCACGATATATATTGGCATAATCGCATCAGTTCGGTAAAAGCACAATCTGCTGGTCGGAGCTAATTGAATTGGATTTGCCGAAGCCGAAGCCGAAGCCGGGCTCAACTCCCCCTGATTGTCAATCAAAACTGTTTGCCCGGAACGTAATCTTATCATGTAACGGAAACAGTCAATATTTCTGCATTATACAATATACTCTGCATTTAAGGGGATTCGTCATGCCATTGCCTCTGGTTCACCTGTTCGCTCTGAAAGGGGTGTGGCTCCGCCCGGCGTCAATTAGCAGACTTACCAGGGCTAAAAGTTATTATAAAACTGTATCGGAGGAGAAGCAGGAGGAGGAGGCAGTCACTCAAAACTTTGGCTAAGTGCGAGCAAGGCAAATTAGCGCCTGCGACCGGCCCTATTATTGCGGAAATCAGTCTCTACTCAAACAATAAATAAGTATGTGTAAAAATAGCTAATGCTTTTTCCTCAAAATATGCCAGAAAAGCGATCGGAGGTTGAGGTAAGCGAGCAAAAATATCGGAAGTAGATGAGGTCAGCTTTTAGGAATTTTTAAGGGAATGGGAAGCAATAAATCTTTAAATAATTCTTATCAGTTCTTTTTAAGTCCAAATATATTAGTAAAATACAAAGTTATTAGTTAGCTTTTAGGGACTTTAAAAGAATTTCAAACTGCATTCCATTGAGTTGCACTTTAAAGTGTAAAGTCCCCTTAAAAATGTTAAATTTTCTTATCAGGTCTTCACCTCACCCGAAAGCCTCGTAGGCTCAACACAAATTGGTTCGAGATAATTTCCCCAATCGGGCAATGCAATCAACTGACTCGATGGGTCCCAGGCAGTATGGCAACTTATCATTAGCCGGACTTGATGGGCTTTCTGCCGGCCCAAGGACATGCGACATCATGATGACCAAAAGCATTCGGTTCGACTGCATATGGTCTGGTAAATTAATGGCCTGCCGCAGTCAGGGCCTGTCCCTATCGTAAAAGTAGTCCATTTTTGGGATTTAAATGGAATGAATGAGCACACGTGTAGGCGCCACACGAAAAAAAAGAAAACAATAATAACAGATCAGGGAAAATTGTTATTTGTTTACCAATACTTGTAAAATTATTTAATACTCTTTGTACTAATTGTTCCCGTACATATTCATATGAAGCAATCCAAATTGTAATTTTATTTGAGGAAAATCACACCTATTTCGGTGCGGATATAAGAAATTATCGGCTTGACAACCAATATGGGTTAAATATCATTTATATGCATTTTATTTATGGGGATTAAGTGCTTTAATTTCGCCGATAAACACGTGAACGATCTGGGGGGACGGGTTGCAGTCCGTAAGTGAGGGCAAAAACTTTATTTAAATATTTTTTCGAGATGCGGCCAGTGAACGTCAAGTGTGACGTCACAATCGGCGAGTTAAGATTCAGCAAGTAGAGAGACAAAAGCGGTACAAAAGCGGTGAAAAACCGGCTTTAACATAGACTGGCTCACTCCGATCACTTCTTTGTGCTGGCCTGGGAATCACTCGGGTTCGGCTTTATCTCTGGCCAAGTGTTATTCATGCTGTTTTCGATCAATCCAGATCACGTGCCCAGTGAGTCCCCCAACGATGGTCGCAAGACCAGCCTCCAGAGCTGAGCAGTTGGTCAGCAGAGTGAATAACTCCGGGCCTGGAGCTTCTGGCATAAACATTTAAATTCCGCTGGCACTTTGTTCCCGGGTATTTTTTCCAGAGTATCGTTCTAACGCCCCGTTTACTCATGCCACCGAGAGTTTATTTCAGTGGCTCGGATTCCCGCCGAGTCATGCAAATGAGCGCATTCTCCAGCCGGTGCTAAATTGCGGCCCCCGCTCACCAGACACGGTGCCAACAGTTCAGATACACAGATACTCAGATACTCGGATATTCGAACGCAAAAAGATACATGGCAGCCATCGCCAGACGAAACAGCAAACACTTGCATAGACAAATCTCAATGCACTTGTCTCTGGCAATAAATGTTTACATTAGGGCCAAGTCACTGGAAAAAGGTGATATAATAAATACTCTTAACTAAGAAAATACCTGAAATTAACACAGAAAAAGGAAATTGTATTATTAATGTGTTATTAAGTTCTGAAGTACCATAAAATTCTTGTTCTCAATTCATATGCAAGGACAGCTTCCACAGAAAAACAAAATTATTGGCTTGTAAATTATTTTGGTTGTAAAAATGGCCCAAACGACATTAAAGACCTCCAAGAAAATTTATATAATTAATATAAAACATAAATTAATTTCAGATTCAAGGCTTGAAATATAAAGAAATTTGTAGTGATAACTTTTCTTGAAGAAAATTATATAATCTAAATGTATATAATTTGTTTTAATACTATATTACTTTTAGTAATCTTGTTTACTACATTTTTAGCTTATTAAAGACATCTATAAAGATCAAGCCTTAAATCCATTAAAAAGTTTAGTGCACTGCACAATTAAATTATCAATTAAACCAAATTCAAGATTATTTATATAGAAATAAATCATCCCAGACGGCGAAATGACTTTGATCTGCACTGTCAGGCTTTTGTATATTGTCTACCTCGTGATATAAATCAAATTCTTAGAATCAGAGAGTCTGCACGCGAACGGAAGCTCTCACTTTGAGAACAAAGTGAATTCTACTGCGTTTTCGTTTAAATTCGAATCTCGAGCAAACGAACAATCGGTGCCGGTGCCCATATGGGTATTATCAGCAGTTGCACTCGTATTTGATCAAGTGCGAATTGCCTTTTGTGTTTCACTATCAATAAATAATCAAAGAAACTAACAAAGCCTCGCTTCCGTCCACTGATAGTCGCTTGGGAAATGAGAATTCCACCTTGATATCAATTTGAATTTGAATTTGATTCTGATTCGATTTGCTTCCAGCTCACAATATCATCAACCGGCTGGCTGGGGGAGGCGTTAAAACGAGCGTGAAATTCACACCCCTCAAATGCCGCTAAAAGATCGCTTTCACACTTAAAATGCCATAGATAATGTCTACAGCGAGAGATCTCTTAGATCGGGCCAAAGCAAATATGAATTAGTTAGGCTCTTTATTGACTCAGCGTCACACGCCGCAGATAGATGGATGGATCGCTTCCCTGGCTGATAGTTGGCGCTTGGGGATAATGCCACATGATCGATAGCTGGCGGACATTGATTGAGCTTTGAACGAGGAAATTAGGGGCGGAGGTTTACTTTGGTAGGGTATCAGTTTGGGGATAAACTCTAGACTTTAAATAACAAAAACATTTTAAAAGTAATCAACTCAAAAACAAATTACATTCAATTAAATCTACGCAAATTCTGGGTCACTATAATTAATACAATTATCAAGACAAAGCGCTTTAAATATAGCTTCAAGTATAATTAGAAAAATCTGTTTACTCTGATCTTTAAAGCACTTGAAATAATGGAAATATGTACCTGAATCAAGACAAAGAACTCAGCCGGCAATCTATAATTAAATTTTAATAAAAGCATTGCATAATTAAATTTCATAAATCTTTTCGGCGATAATCGCAATAATAATTCACCCCCAGTTGATTCTGCGGGCAAATCAGCAATTAAATGCGCCATCTTTATCGGCAATCATTCATTTCGCATCTTCTGGCATTTTCACGACTCGGTTGCGGGCATCCCAGCTATTAATATAAAAATATATAGATATCTCTCTGTGGGCGCAAAAGTAGGGCATGCAAACGCCGCTCAGGCCTGACACGGAAAAAAAACAACAGCAGAAGAAAATGATTTTCTGTTGATTTTTCTCTGCCTTCGGTCGCGTGTTCACGAAAAACGATGCTGCTCGTGTGTTCCACAGAATTTGGATTATGATGAAATGCAGTGAGAAAAATTTTGAGATAAAAAAATACTATTGAAATATTGGAATTAAAATTATACTCTGAAGCCGAAATGCAGCTTACTATAGATCGCATATTGTCATTAATTGTACTCAAACTCTTAGATACATTTTTATTCACTCATATTAAAATTTGTTTATGGTAATAATATTACGTCAGTGATTTTTATTATATAATTAAAAAGTAAACTCATTTTTTATAACATCCAAATGTTTTTCTACGTGCTTTTGACTTTTGGCTAGATAGATAGATGCCAAAGAGAATTCGCGATGAGCTCATTAAAGTCGATTCTCCGGTCATGTTGTAAGCGCCTGATCGTTGGATTTTGTGTACCGACTTTCGGGGCAGGAGGGGTATAATGCGTAGTTAAAAAAAAAAAAAACAGTTATAATCAAAGGGGATTCATGTGAGCCGAGCGTGCGATGATGATGAGTAGGGGGTGCGGTTCGGTTCGCTTGGGTTTGGGTTCGGGGCTCGGGGTTCGTTCAGTAATTGCCTATAAGTGGTATCTATGACAGGCCGGTGACCAGTTTCTTGGTGAAATAACTGGATTTGTGCCTTATCACCGAACTACCGATAAGACGTTCCACCCCATATATGCATAACAGGAGCGTGCCATTTGAAAAAGTAAACGAAACCATTACCTTTTCTGACTCATTGTCGGGCGAACGAGTTTCGGGGGCCCTAAGCGAATGTGCCGTCTCATGGCGGTCCAGTTTGTATTTGCTTTTAATTTCACAATCAAAACAATAATTATACGAATGCCTTATCTCACGGACATATGTATATATCTCCCGCTACGATTCTCATTTTCTCCCTCTCATTTCTCTTTCTCTTTTTCTCTGTGTCTTGCAGGTGGCGCCCAATAAAAATGCAATTTTAATGGTCAAGAAAATAGAGCGCGGCGGCCGTTGTTGCACATTGGAAATTGTACAAAAACCAGAAGGAAGAAGAAATTTGACTTGAAATTAAGCGGAAAAAAGCGAGTTGCAACAATAAAAACATTGAGCTTGCTGTGATGTAATACAGAGCAAAAGTGAAACGGGGAAAAAAAAATAAAAAAGAAACCGAGTAATAAAAAATATAAAACAAGATTATATAATTTGCTGCTGCTGAACTAGGACAACAGCAACAACAGTAGCAGTAGCAACACATCTTTAGAAGCAGCAACTTGGGGAGCAATCAAAGCAACAACAACTAAACTAGCAACAATTACAGCACAACATCTGTAGCAGCAGCAGCAGCAGCAGCAACTGCAACATCAATTACCCACACAGAAACATTTGCAACAATTTGTAGTATTAACAATAGCAACAACTATATCAGCAGCAACAGCAGTAGAAGCAACAAAACATTGCAGCAACAGCAACACTTTTTGGCAGCAACAATTGCAGCAGCAAGCGACAGCAGCAACAACTATTGCAGCAGCAGCAGCAACAACAGCAACAATATTGGCAACATAAATTGTAACAACTACTGATAAAGACCGGCTGGCAGCAGAGAACGGGCGCAACTTGCAGCAACATAATTTCAAAGTCGGAGCGTGGGAATTGCAAATCACAGCAGCGACGCGACACTCCAACAGCAGCAGCAGCAGCAGTCGCAGCAGCAGCAACAAACACTGCGAGCACAACGGCAGCAGTATCGCCTCTCGTCCACTCTCGTGGCTCTCGCGCCGCTCTTTGCACTCGCCCTGAGTACCGCTGGCGTTGCTCCATCTCGCTCGCTCGAGCGGCCGCGTATATTTGGAGGCGTTGGGGCCCTCGCTCCCGACAGTTGTGCTTGGAACGCTTCGGAGTGAAGATCGTGCTTGTCCGATCGCAGCGCGTGATACACGGCGGAAAAAATATAAAACAAGAGACCCAAAACTCGGAAGAAACGCGAAAAGAAGCAAGTGAAAAAAAAGCAACTGCTTGACAGCAAAAAGAAATTGTTTTTTACACACATCAATCTCGTCGCACGTAAATTAGCAAGCGTTCGCAAGAAACAAGCCGCCGCACAGATAAATCACAAATTACAAATAAAAAACTGAAACAGAAAAATAAAAAAACAAATATCAAAAACCGAAATTGGCTGCAAACGTGAAAGAGACAGCGGATATACCGAGTGAAATTTGTGTCATAAGCAAAGCCAAAAGCCAAAAAACCAAAAACCTAAAAAGCCGAAAAGCTGAAAAGCGCAAGCAAAAAGCAAAATAAAAGCGCCCAAGTGACTGTGAAACTGTGAAGTGATGTGTAAAGCCTGAAGAATGGCCATAGACCTCCTGATCCTGGCCCTGCTGCTCGTCTCGTTCCTGATCAATCTCCTGGCGCTGTGTGCTTTCTGGATCACCCCCGGCCTGCGCACCACCGCCAATCGCTTCACGATCAACCTGCTGGCCATCAACATCATCGTATGCTGCATCCTCGCCCCCACTCTCTTCCTGGGCCTGCCCTCCAAGGCCGCGGGTCACACAGTGCCGGCGGAATCGCTTGAATATGTCTCGAAGCCGGGCAACCACCAGGTCACCGTCCGCCGCAATGGACACGTCGTCGAGCAGGACGCCGTGGTGGTGCGACGCAACATCAGCGACGGCAGCGATACGGTGGACTTCATCAACTGCACTGGCAGCTATTGCCGCGAGCTAACCATCGATGAGCGCCGCGATGGAGGTGTTGTCATCACGGAAACGGAGACGCACGAGGAGAATCTCTCCGCCGCCTTCGAGAGCACTCCCACCTCGGCCCCAGTTCTGCCGCCGGTGGAGCTGCGCTGCTGGTCCATAGACATGACAGCGGCTCTGGGTGCCCTGGCCGTGCTGCTCGTGGTGGGCGACACCTGGTGTGCTGTCACCGATCCCCTGCGCTACCACAGTCGGATATCGGGGGTGAAGACCTGGATCTTCATAGCCCTCACCTGGCTGGTTGGTATGCTCTTCGGGGCCCTCTCCTTCCTACGCGTGCTGGACTTCGAAGCGGATACCGTTCTGAGTCGGCAAAGGCGTCTGGCCACCACCTACTTCAACATCAGCACCTCGAGCAACATCTTCGGCGTTGTTTACGCGAGTGTGTACTTCATCGTGATCATCCTGCTGCCCTTTGGCTTTGTGTGTGGAATGTACTGGCGAATCTTCAGCGAGGCGCGCGGCAATGGGCTGCGCATGCGCCAGAATGGATCCTCGCCGCTGCTGCAGAGCGCCTTGAACCTCACCGCTGGCCAGCAGGCTGCTCAGGCCAACCAGTTCTCCAACAGCCTGTGCGTCCACCGCCACTCCATATCCTCGGCCAGTTCGCATGGCGGCAACAGCACCGCCGGACTCGGCATTGGACTTGGTGGCCTGCAGATGCAGATCGACCAGCGCCAACAGCCTCGCAGCTCGCCCAGCTGCCTGCGTCGCGACTCGGCGGCCAAGGTCCTGCTGCCCACGATCTCGGACGACGGCGGCTCGGATGCGGATGCGGAGAGTGTAGCCGGTGTCCAGCTGATGCCCGTGCAGGAGCACACCCTGTCGGATCGTAACCAGAACATCCTGCTTACCCTGCAAACGGCCAGTGGCGAGATCAAGCGGAATTACTCCGCTCGCCAGCTGCCGCTGCTGGGCACCTCCTCGCAGGACCTAAGGGAGGCCCACCGCCTGCAAGGCATCCGCCAGGTGCACAGCTCGCCCAACCTGCACAAGTACACGGAGCTGCGACAGGACTCGGTGGGCGACGAGAGTGGCTCACCCCATCTCCTGGGTCATGCCCAGCGCCAGCAGCAGCAGCAGTCGCAGCAACAGCACATGCAGCATCAGCAGCACTCGCTGCAGCACCATCAGCAGCAGCACCACCCGCACTTCAGCTCTCCCCGCCACCACCAAGGACAGCAGGGACACGCCCTCCAGATTCCCGCCATCCACGCCTCCCCGAAGGCTCTCAGCTACATGAGCTCCCTGCGTCACAGGCTGAGCAACGCCAGCTCGCTCTTCAAGTACCGCGAGGAGTCGCGGGCAGCTCGGATCAGCATCCTGGTGGTGGTCATGTTTGTGGTCTCCTACCTGCCCTTCGGCCTGCTAGTCCTGCTGCAGTCGCGCCTGATGGCGGCCAACTTTGGCGGCTCCTCGGAGCTGGCTATCTTCATGATCCTGCTGGCCAACCTCAGCTCGCCCTTCATCTTCGCCTACCGGAACAAGCGGGTGAGGCGCGGTGTGAAGCGCCTGTTCGGCCTGGACAAGTCGGCGGGTCTGCAGAGGCACTGCAGCAGCAGCGTGAAGACCAATGGCGGCGCACCAGCTACTTCCGGCGGAAGCGGTGGAGCACAGCTGCAGCGGAATAGCAGCAAGTTGTCGCAGTACAGCAGCAACAGCTGCCGGTATTTGACGCCGCAGAGCTCGCTGGTCAGCCAAGTGCCAGTGCACACCACCTTGACCCTGCGCCCCAACAGCAGCTGCAGCACCATCATCAACTTTGGAGCCACCCGAGGATCGGCGGACTCCGATGAGCTGCCACCCCCAACTCCACCACCGCCACCCCATACCGCGACGCCAACGCCGCCGTCGTCAAGGCCGCAGCGGCCAAAGCTGCAGCGTGGCATCACCATCGTGGAGCATATCGCCATCACGCCCACGACGCCGCACAAGTTCCAGAACCGGCGGGGCCGGCTCTTCGACATGTTCTTCCGCAGCTCCAAGAAGCTGCAGGCGGGCTGCCAGAGCCAGAGCCTGCCCACAGAGGTCTAAGTTAAGAGGGCTTAATGTTTAATTATTTATTAAGTAAGAGGACACACACTAAACTCGCTTGCTGAAGAATTCTAAGAACAGTATTCGTAATTTGTAAGTGTAGCAATTAGCAAAGACAAGTTCGAATTTGAGCTGTCCCAGAAGCTCCTCATGCCAAAAACAAAAGAAAGTCAGACTCACAAGTTTGAGATGCTTTAACTTAAAAGATAACTAAGCTAAACTTAAAAGAAAACACTGAGAAAAACACAAAAACAAAAACAAAACAAACAATGTACCTTTAGAGCATACAAAGCAAATAGCAACAACTGTGTACAAGTCAAATTAACAAACAAACAGAGGGACGCGTAATATTCTTAGGGTGGATATCAAACTGTAAAGTGGAACCAAGCCAAGTCGAGAAGGAATCAATGTACCTAAGCAACAAGCATATGAACATTTAATGTTTTTATAGAGAAATCCAATCGAACTCAACTCAAATCAACTCAACTCAGCAGAAACCGCACAGTTATCCATAGCTAACTTATTATTTATTTTAAGGCAATACCGATACGAGCCTAGCTATTAGAGACACACACACCGAAAAGCTTTAACTCCAAAACATTCTGGCTAACCGAGAAGAGACGCAGCAAATACATTCAATTGATAAGTTAATTAATTAATTAATTAAGTAAGTGTGCAAAGCATATGCGTATTCGTAGTAGTAGTAGTCCCAAAGTCTTAAACCGAGCACCTAGTGCCGCGCAGTGCTTTTCGAGCTGACCATCTCCCCCCCTGGCCCCTGGAGGCTCCATTTTCATATTGAAAAGCGTTAGCCAGTTCAGCGGCCATTGGACAGTTGGTCAGTCAGTCAGTTGGCCAGTCTGCCAGTCAGTCAGTCAGTCTGCCAGCCAGCCAGCAGTTAGTTAAACCATTAAAGTCAATTCGCTTTCGTAGAACCCAGGGCATTGCGTGCAGCTAAATACCTCATTAGATATAATTTAAAGTGCAAGATGGACAGCGGGAATAGGTCAAAAGTCAGAGCCATCATACCCCCGGCTCATGCATAATGGATAGTGCATACCAGGTATGGTTGAAGTGGCCCTGGCATTTGTCCCTCCTGACCGCTCCAGGCCAGAAAGCTTTATACGTTATAGGTTCTCCTCGGCGCCCCGCTTTGATTTGCCCCGCTGCACAGGCGACACACAAAACACACATAACACACATAACACACACCATTCACACCATACAAAACCAACCTCGAATTTATATTTCTAAAGTTTATATTTTATATAGAGCGTGTGCATAGGAAGTATCTATAAATATGTGTGCATGTGTGTCGGTCGGTCGGACAAAGAGAAAGAGAATATTTCAAAACCAATTATTGTGATGTTGAGCAAGGCAGGCGGGCAGAAAGAATGTAATTTCGAAATGCATTAAAAATAACTTAAAACATGTATTAATAGTTATACCGTATATATATACAGACACACTTTTACATGCTTATATATGTATACATTATACTATATTTACTAAATAGTGATATTTTCTCAAACTTACTCAACTGTCATTCGCTAAACCATTCGATGTAAACGCAAGGCAAATGTAAAACCAAAACCAAGTTCAATGTGACAAATTAGCTTTTAATCTGAAACTGAAAACGAGAAAAAAAAAATGTCAAACAAAATACAAAAAAATGCAGCAAACATATATTTATAACAAAAATAAATTAACAGCCACCATTGACAGTGGCTACTGCAAGTCTAATCCGGTATTTTCTAGCTGCGCTGCTAATAAATTCGAAAACGAAACACAAATGAACCACACACACCATACACCAAGCCACAGAAAGAGCAAGAAACTATTCAAATAAAAGATTATGTGTCTTAAAAGAATTAATTATCACGACTTTTTCTCTGTTTCTCCGGGGGCAGTTCAATTGGGAGCCCGAAAGCGTTTCAAATTTACCCACGCCGATCTTTAGATCCGACACAGAGGTTGGCCCGAAGAGTTCTCTGCCATTTTCCGCAGCATTCGCTTAAGTTTTTGAGTGAATTTATCGATCCAACCTGCCGCCAACTTCCCCGACAAGAGCCCTAGAACACGAACAAACACTTAACGAGGCGGAGGGGAGGCGCAAGTTCAGCATTTCATTCAGGCCATGCCCGTATTAATTGATTCATAAACCGAAACGGAACGAATCGACAGAAAAAAATATTACTTTTTTTTGTATACATATTGGTCTGATTGTGGCAAACGCGTGTTTCATTTCAAAGTGGAACCGAATGGTACAAGCTCAGTAGATTTTACACAGAGCAAAATCTACTCGATTAAAGATCAAAATATATTTCTAATTAAAAAGTATCTATTTCTTTTTTAATCTTTCTTGAAGAACTGTAGTATGTTGCAATAGAAAGGTTAACGTTTATCTTATTTATTTTGATTTAGTAACTAATTTGATATTTTGTGAGCTGGTAAGCTAGAAAGGTATTTAAACTTCTCATATTTCTTAGACCTTATTTTTTTCTCTGCATAACCCATTCGCTTGTCACATTGCAGGGCCAAGAGGGTAGAAGCATGAAGGTGTCAAGATGTCTTCTGTATATGGCAGTCGGTGATTGGTACGAGTACGGGTTTGCTACTTAGAACCCGACCACTAAGATCAAACACTTGGCCAAAACCGAACTGATTTGGCCGGCATTATGGGATTAGGACGGTGACATGGGCGTTGCAGACCGAGGGGGGGTGACGTGACTAATCATTTGGCACCGGGTGCAAATATCAAAGAGCCATGGCTTACCTCAACACCTGACTCACGCTCACTCGCGGCAGTCCGCGGGCAAGTCCACCCAAGACATCGGGCTGGACATGTGATAAGTGCGACTGGTATTCCATATAGGCACGCTAATTTTTGCAGCAATGCGGCGGCGGTGACAACGGAACGTCTGTTTGGTCTTTCAGCAGAAAAATGTGGCACATAAACACAGAGTCAAAATCAAAGCAGAGGCAAAAGCGAACCAGAAACGGAGACAGAAACCGAAACCGAAACCGAGACCGACAGACCAAGTGAGTATCTAGCGGATGCGCCGCTGTCCCTCAGCAAATCGGTCACCGAGAGCGTCGCACTTATTTATTTATTTTATGATTCACTGCGCGTCCCGCTCTACGGTGCGTTTAATATGCCTCGGTGAGGCCTCTGACATTTCTACACATCATTCGGCATAAAAAAGTCTTCTGTTGTTCGCCAATTGCGCTCCGAAAATAGAATATCCAGTTTTAGACGCCCTGACTGACTGACAGCGGTGTGAACAAATTGACTAAAATATCGCAGATTGAATTAGCATACATGTATATATAGCCTTTATTTTTTTTAATTAGGCACACGGTCTTTCTTGTGTGAAACATGAAACCTGAAACCCATACACGTTGCGCTTACAGCTGTTCGGAAGCATCAGAAACTAGTCGCTTAGCTAAGATAATTGAGAAGCGGCGAGAAGAGCCCTTGACTCGAATTGATGAGAAGCGCATAGAAGAGCTCTCGAAGCCCTCGACTGAGACAACACACTAATTGAAATTAAAAGCTCTCCATTCAATATTGCATAAATTAAATAAACAGTTTCTACAAGCTCGCTCGTTAAATCAACTAATTTCACTTCATCGGGTTATGCCCACCAAACATTACCGAATATGTCAACTTGCTTCCGTGGTGTGAAGCCATAAAAATATTAATTTGAATGGCTGCATAATTAAATAAAAATTAAACAACATTAAAAAACCATTTTTGAATCGCAAAACTGGCTGAGTAAGAAAACAGAGAGGAGGAATAGAAAGAATGCCAAAAGTCATTAGAACAAATTTTGGCAGTTGTTGGCACAGAGGCACAGATTTCGACGTTTTTCCTGTGTGTGTTTCATTCTTTCCTTCTTTTTTTCTCACAGCACGAGCTCTGGCTGTGCAAACAAGAAACGAATAAATTGGATTTAAACGCTAAGAACTGTCGAAAATCAGGTGAGGAGCAGCGGGCAGATCGTGTGGGCGGACAAGCTGCTGTCATCTTAAGCAAATTTGTCGATTAGGCAAGAGGAAATAAATTTTTCGACTGCGACATATTGCTTTTTTCCCCACAGTCTCAAATCTATCGATATGACACGTCAGTGCGGCGAATGGAAAACTAACGACGGAGGGAGATAATCTAAACGCTGTGTCAATGAACCTCACGGAAGTTAGGGCAACCGTCAGAGGTGTTCGACAAGAATTAAATATCAATCAAGCACCGATGCGGCCTGTTTTGTGTCATAAATCTAAGCGATTTTGGATTTATCCAATTTGCATGTGAACTTGAATGGTCTCCGGGTGCAATGACTCGGCTGCACACCCTTGAGCGGCCAGAATCAACACGGGTGTCTCGGGTCTCAGATCTGGGGTCTGGGTCTGATATGGCTGTGGATTTATGTTATGTTCAATTTGGGATCGCCGCTTTCCGCGAAGCCAGGTGGGATGTATTTATGACAGCTGCAGCAGTCGTGCCATGTGGAGTGCTTTGTTTTTCACAAAACTACTGGGCAGCCAGGCACATTGGATCTGCAGACTTAGTCAAAGTCAGGCCACGTTATAATATGCAAATATATGACGGACCTTATCAGCTTGTCTCGTTATCGCTGATGGGGCACTAGAACATCTAACAGCATAATCAAAATGATTTAATATATTTGCTCGTAAAAACACACTCGGTTAAAGCACACGAAAAAAATATCATTTTTAAAGTGAATTTTTTGTATAACATTTTAAATGTTGTTTTAAGCTAGAAAATATAAATTTGAGAAGGTTAAAAAACATATTAATATTTACATTAAAAAGGGAATCTGAGATTTTCTGACGAGTCTTTATAAACTACTTTAACTTATTTCATAGGAACTATTCCCGTTTTACAAGTATTTTTCTATTAAATATTGATCTTAGATATTTAAAAATATTTTTATACACTTTCATTTTAAGTTTGAATAAACTTCAGCCTCAATTTTCTCTTAGTGTACACGAGTTTCTCTGTTTTTTCTCGAATTTCTACAATAATATTTAAAGTACACGTTGGCGGCAAGAAAGTTTCTCCGTTTCCACTCTCAGTCCTAGGCCAAGAATCTGGAGAACTGTGCCTTTCTCACGCAGCTTACAGTGGCATTATCTTATATACTCCGAATGGGATTTGTTGGGGAAATGGGCTCATAAATATGCCGTTGGGCTGGCTGTCTCTGGCTGCGTCTCCGTTTGCTGTTGCTTTGCCTCCTCCGACTTATCGCTGACAGTTAACCCGCTCGCGACTCACGATTCACGAATCACGACTGGCAGTGACGTCACATCAAGAATAGAATCATCTATATGTATATAGGCTTCCAATATCCCGCTGCCAAACCCCTCTCGACAATATTTGAACTTGCCTGGAGCTGAGCTGAGGCCAAGGGATGTGTCGGACGGGCTGTTATTGTCGCCTGTCAACGTTGAGGCGAGTTCTCGGCGGAGGAGATTCATGGAATATTCCATGACACGCTTCAAATATTGTCGCAGAGCAAGCAGAAATCGTGGAGATGGGGGCTTGAGTCTGTCCTTCCCGTAGTTGTTTGTAAGTTTTTTCTCTGTTTTTATTTTTCTCCTCCAGTCGAGAGGCTTATCAGACGCGCCTCGCCGATAAAAGCCCGGGGCGACCTCTTTCGAACGTAGAAAACATTCAAATTATTTTTGACACTTTTACCAATAATTTTGGGGACTCTTCTGTCGCCAGTTGACTATTTTGCATATAAATTATTTTTAGTTCTATTTTGGCACGTGCATCCAAGTGCTGTGAGATGTATGCACAGAATGGCTAAGTGCATTTCTGGGGCATTTCTGACAAAAATGAATTTATTAGTGAGTGCGAAGGTGAAGAAGGGGACGATGTGAGATATTTTATTGCGTTTCGCAGAAACTGTCAAGTGTGGATTCGTGTTCAAGCAGGAGCAGCCAACTGACACTCACTAAATATAAGAAATTATTTGCAATTCCAAGGAGGGCATGCCAAATGATTCCAAGAAATCTTGGCCCTCGATTCGAAGGGGGTACATAATATTGACGACCTTGTGTCAGCCAGTGGCCAAATGATGAGAATCACAGAATAACACCCTTTTTTACGTTTGGGAATTCCATCTACTTGCTTGGTACTTCTGGCTTTAAAAATAAGTATTTCTCTACATTAAATATCTTATTTAGTAATGTATCACTTAATTTTCTCCATATTCTACGCTTTTTATTACAGCAATTAAATACAATGTAACAATGCCAAATTATTGTAAGCTATAAAGCTATATGTTAGGGGTTTCCTATTTTGCCTGCATTATTAATATGGATATGGCGTCAAATAAATGTTTTCAAACATTTTGAATTGCAAGCCAGACACCAGATCGTTAGCACTTTATGCGATCCGCGCTGCAATAAATTCCTCGTTAATAAGGCACTACATATAATGAAATGTTTTCTACATCTCAAATACATCTCGGATATAATTTTTCAATTAAATTAAATTTATGTCTGCTTCGACAGCAAGTACTGTGGGGGCTGGGCGGTGGCATGTGTCTCGTTTTTATTATAGCTGCCAAACTGCAGAGAAGTCTATGACTAAGCACAGACAAAGAGTCACAGAAGACGACGATGAGCTATTTTCTGTGCGATGCACATGGGTTCCCAGGCTAGAATTGGCCAAACAGCTGTGCCACGGGCACCCCCAATGGCCATTTGCCATACGCCATCCGCCATTGGCAGCGCAAATAAATTCATTTCCGCAATGGCTACATATATATATTTAGCAATCCGCCCGCTTGTTTGGCTGCTTAAATATTTATTAACAAGAGGGTCGGACAAAAAGGTTTATGGTTAAATAAACAGTTGCAGGCGAGAACAAAAACGGTTGGCCAATAATATTTGATTGGACGCAGCTTAGACGCCAAGTTCTCCCTTTTCTAGGGGGAATCATCAGTTATTGCCAACAGTTGACTGCACTTTCCGTGCACTTTTGCCAAGGGCCAGAAAAGGGGGGAAAACTTTTCCCCAAAAAACCTGCCCGGAATACTACTTTTGTATCATAACTGTGGCTCTCAAACCGCTGTTTGATTTGCCTGTTTGCACAAAAGCGAGCCGGGTAGAGCCAAACTTCAACGCAGCTAAGCAAATATTAGCCTGGCTCAGAGCAGCTCAGCCAGCTACCGAACTTCGACATCGGCTCCGACGCAAGCATCAGCAGCACCCATAAAAAACATATTATCACTCGTATAGCAAAACATTTTTATTTATACAAGTTGCTGCCTGAAACTTTGTTTTCTTTTTTCTTTTTTTTTTCTCCCTTTTTTTTGTGTTCCCCCTGAGCTCTTTTGGGGCGCCACTACGTCGGCATCATAGGGCGCTTGGAGTGTGGCTAGAGGAGCCATTTTCAGGAGGGGGAAGTACCGGGATTCAAGCTGAAAAAGAACGAGAAAATCTCTGTTTTCCTTTTTTTTTGTGTCATTCAAGAAACTTTGCGAACCGAGTTTGTGGTAAACTGATTTAAAATAAATGGAAATACACATTGCCAGTACGTGCCTAGCTGCTGTGGCCCAGGTGGCGTATACGCAATGTTGGGCCACTGATTTTATGAGGGAATTACAGCGAATAGGACTTTACGCGTGCTGATTACTGGGATTTCTTATTTTTCTACTACTTACGATAGTAGGTAGCTTAGGTAGAGAGCTTTCTGTTCTAATTTAGTTTCTAACTAAAAAGATGCAACTAAAATTTAAGATTTAAAGGTGAACTAAACTAAATATTTTACTATTTCTAAACAAAGTTTTGGCTATATTTATTACCAGCTATTATTATTCATCTATTATGATTAATTATGAACATAAATACTGCATTTGTTAAAAGTGTTGCAGTGTATAAGACAAAGCCCACTTAATTTATGGCTTTAATACGGAAAGCATTTGTGGTAATAATTAAAATTGGCATTGAAATGGCCAAAGACATGGTACAAACGGAAGTGTAACTAACTATTTTCCCATAAATTATAGCGCAAACTACAAACTTCTAAAGTCTGCTTGTGCTAAAAGTGTAACAGCAATGCTCGAAATATCTTTAAACGGATCAATAAAGTTAAACCTGCATCGTAACATCTAAATTGTAGTTTTGCTCTTTGCCTGCGGCTAAAATATTGACTGGCATTTTGCCGGTCTCGTAATTCAGTTTTCCATTCTGCGAGAATGTCCCTGTTTGTTTGCCGACTTCATTTCCCCAGCCAAGTGCAGAAAATCGTGAATAGTGTATGCCATCTTGTGGCACCAACTGGCTGCACAGGCACAGGCAGAGGCACAGACAAGAGCCAGAGTCAGAGACAAGAGGGAATAGGGGCAAGAGTGAGGCAAAAACAATGGATGTGGCGCCGGGTGAACTTGCATTTACATGCAACTCAAAGTCTATGGGGGCAACAACGGTCTGAATTGTTTATTAAAGTTGCACAAGAGCGTCGACGGAACCAAACTTGATTTGAGGCTCCCAACGGTGGTGAATTATCCAGAGTGTTGAAAGATATCTAGTTTAAGTAAAGGAAGAGATTTATTATATTTAAGTAAAGCAAAGCTAGCAATCAATCTATAATTTTTTAATAGAAATTCTACATGTATTTAGCTATTAAAATCTATATCAAGTTAGTTAGTCTCTCCATCATGAATATTTTCAAGCCAACTCTCTTGGCCACATTGCCTGCCGAATCGCTGGCAACATTGCAGGCTGAAGAGATGACGTCCTTGCTATTGAAAATTACTGAGTTTCTGCCGTTCACACCAGTCAACCGGAAAAGTGGCAGTGGCCTGGATGGCAGGGCGGCGGGGTGTGCGGTGGTGTGACAACACTTAGGGTTAACCGCCAGCCACCGAGCCACCAGAACCACCGAACCTTCCACGCCCACTCCCTCGCTCGCCGTAAACCACTCAGCCCAGAATGTTCTTTGCCTTTGCTTTATGCTTCATGGCATTTTTGCCTGCCTGGCTGCTTGCATGCCAGTTTACCAGTTTACCAGTTTCCCAGTTCTCGCAATCCTTCCTGCCAGGCTGCTAGCCTGCTTGTTTGCCATCCTGCCAGAATGCCAGGCTTCGTCAGCGTCAACTTCATCGGAGAAATGGGAAAAACGCTAAGGGAGTGGAGTGACTAGGTTGCACTGGTAAACTGTCACTAAGCGAAGAGTTTTCGCCGAACTTTCACTAAAAAGTTATTTTAAAAGACCAGAATAGATTTCCCAAGCTCAACTTTAATTGAAATATTTTTATTCAAAGTTAATGGGAATTCTTGATAAGCAATAAGACATTTATAAAGCAAGGGACAGTATGCTAAGGAGCTAAGTTTTTATATTTAATTAATATAAGATGTTAATTTCTGCTAACTTTACTTTCATGAATCATGAACCTTATTAAAATGAATTAATTTCTAGCCAATCTTGTTAATTGAAAATAGTTGAATGACGCATTAATAAGTTTCTATAAATTCTGACCTTCGCATAAGCAAAACAAAAAAATTAGAACGTCAGATTAAAAGTGGGTTTTGGTAAACATATTTTTATATATATTATATTAATCACGCGATTCTCATTATATTATAAAGATTAGTAATAAGTAAAAATCCGCATTTAAGCTATATTCGAGTAAACCATTTTATCCGCAAAGTGCAGGGAGTCTATTCACTGTCATCCGTTGGCTTCGAAGTGAGGCGAAGATTTCAAACTGTTGACAATATTTCTTCTGCCATCCACAGCTGTGGAGGTGGCGCTCGTCAGCGGGGGGGATCAGGGTGACGGCGTTCGGAAATGAAAACCGACAACGATTATGCAAGAGCGCTTTCCATTTCCTTGCGGGTAGCCTGGCATACGGCTTATATATCACAATATGTGTGTGTGTGAGATGGACCGAGGCGGAGGAATATTGTTTTAAGAATGGCTCCAACTGCGATGGCAACTGTGCAACTGTGCACCTGTGATTGGAATCGAAACAACACCCCCAACCAACCAACCAACGGGGCACATGACAATCGATACAGATACGGGTGTGCAGCTGTGGCTCTGCCTGCCACTTATTATTTTTGGCCATTTCCCACATCGATTTCCATCGACACGAAGTGGCAACAACAAGAGCCACAGACCGCACATCGAACTTTGCATTCAAGGGTATTTTTAGACAGCAAGAAAGTGTCCTATGCTTAATATTTAAACTAGTGACTTTTACTCTTTAGTAAAGCTGAAAAATATTTAAATTTTTAACTACAATATAGCTTTTATTTTAAAATATTTTTGTTTAAATGTTTGTGAAATTCACTCGAAGTCAGCACTCTAAATTCTTTACCTATTTTTAAGGAATGATTTATGGAATATGTACAATTTTTGTGTTGCAAACACAAATCTAAATAAAGAAATTCCCAGAAAATTATACTAGCTTAGATCTGAACATTTTTTTAATATTTTTGAATAATAAATAATTTTTCTACGAATTTTTAATGAATCAAAATCGTTATCAGTTTTATTGATGTATCTTTTGTTTCATTTTTTTCTTATTTTTTCTTCAAGCCCTTGGCTACACCCTTACACTCCGCTATTTCTCCCAGTGTACTTAATATTGAGTGGTGTTTTCCTTTGAGTGTTGTAAATGGGGCCTGGCAACAGAGTAGGCAAAGTCAAGGTCGGACCTCGGGCAACTTTGGCAACCGTTTGCGTGCGGTTGCATTTGACTCGCAGGCCGTAGTTTTATTGCATTGTCATGTGGCAGCAATTGGATTTACGGCTGCAGTGGCAGTGGCAGAAGCAGCTGGAAAACATGCAACATTTTGTGGTCAAGCGCACGACACGTGCCCACCGAGGGGATGGTTCAGCGGTCCAGCTGTTCGGCGTTCGGCCAACGGGTCGTATGGGTGATCCGCTCTGGCCGCATTCTGACAAATCGCCGACAGAAATTTCCGCTGGCCCGTTCATTCACCAGAATTTCCACCAATGGCAAATTTTCCATAAAGCTGTCAAATCCTGACACTCTGCACTCACTCAATGACTGACACTTTGCATTTGAATCGAAACATTCGGTCAATTGCCACACATTTGTATACCTCAATGGCCTCTACGGAGTTTTTCCATGTATTTAGATGGCGTCTGTTTTATTTACGCTAAGTTCACAGCCGAAACTGAACTGAACTGAAAAAAAAAGATTCGTTGTTCGTTGCTTTTGGGAATTTCCAATTGAGGCTGGGTCTTGTTTGTGTTTATGCTGTTGGTTTTTGGGATTTTTTTCGTTTTTCATTTTATTTTAGTATGCTAGAAATACCAAAGTGATGGCGAAGTAAGTGAGCTTTTAACACCACGAAGAGAGGAATACACTTAGAGGTGAATTAGTACATATGATAAATATATAATATATTTCATAACATTTTGTAGAACCTGTTTATAATAGTATAAGTACATGTCGAAGCCTTGAAGAGTAATATATTTTAGAAGTTAAATCAGTTATTGTTTCTTTTTATAAAAATTTCCTTTAAAATATAATTAAATATTTAGGACACTAGTAATATATGTTGTGCTCCTAGTTCGCTTTTATTTAAGCTTAATTCGAATATAATAAAATTTATTATGCATCCACTGATTTCATCAATATTGTGAATACAAATACCTTAAGTTTTATAGAGTATAAAAACCACGAATAAAATATTAGTGCGCACTGCAGGGACAATATTTTGAAACGCCACTATCTACAGTGGCTCAAGCTAATTTGATTTTGAAACAAACATTTAATAACATAAAATAAACTATTCTAAATTCCTCTGATAAATATCTACAAATGAATAATTTTTTAACGAAACAAATATTACCTTTTAAAATTCAAAATTATTTATTAATTATTTCTATATTTTCCCCACAACTTCAACTCACTGTAACTTACCCTCTAGGTCATAGCTCCGCATGCAGTCAGAGCAGAAAATCCCAAAAAAAAAGAAAACAATAAACCAACAATAACAATCATTTTTTTGTGTGGAATTAATAAATGTGTATAATAAGCCAGTTTTTAGCAGCAGCCACAAAAGCATTATAAATGTGTGCTTCCATTTATTTGTAGAGGCATATCTCATGATTAAATAAACGCCATTTCCATATGACCATTGTGGGTTTTCCAGCCAAACTCGCTGCGATTGCATCGGCATTTTCGGACCTCCACTCGCAACGCGTAAGTGGGTGTGGATTTTGGTCTAAGCCAAATTGGCTCCACTTCCATCAGCGATTAAACTTGCCAAGATAAAGCCTCTCCGGACAAAAAGTTTTGATCTGAGCAAAAGAAAAAAAAAGAGATATAGAAATTCGATTGCTTGTAAATCGCTCGACAAGTTGTCGCTGGCAACTTAGTTTTGTTTGTTTCGCCGCCCCATCGAGAAAAGTTTAAACAATTGGCGAATTTCGCACAAAGCGAAAAGAGAACTGTGTGCGAGCCCCAAACAAATAATAATGCCAAACGGGGGACGCAAGTGTAGACTTCCACTTCCGGTGGCGATGCACCGCCCATTTGGGGTCACTCCATGGCGACCTTTGCTCTTTGGCAGGTCATCTGTCGCCAAAAAAGAGTTGGTTATCCGTGTGGCAGTGGTTGTGGGTGGTGTGGTGTGGACAGGTTCTCGAACTCACGTTTGCAGTCCAAAATAGAATTTGATTGCGAGCAGCTTGCAAATAAATTTCAGTTTAAACAAATTTGGTTGCTGCTGCTGCTGCTGCTGGTGCCTTTATTAAGCTAACCAACGTCCGGTGGCTGTACAGAGAAAGAAATGCCAGCAAAATTGTTAATTGTAAAATACAATTTAAGAATATACTTCTTTCTTTGAACATAAATACTTTCCTTTGAACGATCAGATCATCGTCCAGAGTTCACTGCACTTGACAATGCATTTCGCCTTGTCTTAGATATTAGCTTAAGTGTTTCTAGGCAGTGACGTCTGTCAGAAGTCTCCATCTGATTTCCATCTCCGTCACCAGTATTTGAACTTTGCCCAGTTGCCTCCGCTGAGTGGTGATGACTGTGAGTTTTGTCTGTTCAGCTTTGCTGGTGGCTTCGCTTGGCGACCAGGTGTCTTGACCACATTGGACTCTAGACCGATAGTTAATTGTTTATAGCGGGCTTATTTTTATGGCTGAGCATTTAATGTAGTTCGCTCTGCCTGTGGTTTATGTTCACTGGAAAAATAGCCAAAACTAGTTTAAAAAAAAGTCGTCTACTCATTTGGCGATCTAAAACTGGGTAAAGGGCAACACGCAAATAAAGTTTACACCATTTGACATTTAAATATTAATGAGTGTGCTTTTCGTTATAGTAATAAATGATGATTCCGTTGTGCGTTTAGGTGGTGCGGTTAATATTGATTTAATTGTTGTCAGAGGTATGCCAGAGGGGGGCTTTTTTAAGTTATGCTTTTACTCTAAATAAAAGAGTATTTGTTACAGTTTAGTAATAATATTTTCTTCATGTGCAACACTTACCAAATTATATTTTTCAAATTTTAAAATTACTTTTCATTATTTCCTCTGTGCCTACACCTTTGTTTCTAGCAATAAAAGTGTTGGAAAATAACCATAATTCACAGCGTATGAGCAATAAGCGGCCCAGACTCATTGAAAAACAATTTCACATTAATGTTTCAAATGATTTGTGGGCTCGTATTTAATGAACACCTTTCCTTTCGTGGCGCCAGTACATTTTACTTTTCCATTTTAATATATTCCGAAATGGCCCCAGGTAATTCTGGCCTTTCTTTGGACCTCTTTTTATTTTTTATATTTTTATTTTTAGCAGATGTGTCGCAATGTTGTGCTTCCGCATTTCGCCGTGCCCCTAGCTCATTGCAATGCAAAAGAGGTGCCACATCTCCATTGCAGCCGGAGAGGAGCCTCAGTTCGATGCGAACAATAGAGTGTTGTGGCACACGAATGCCTGTCCGCCCTGCAAAACAACTTCCGTTGCGGCTGCTGCACGTAATACTCTGATCCATTTCCCCTTTTTCAGGTTCCATTCAGCGGGGTCTTCAATGGGAAGTGGGAAATCGGGAATCCGGGGATGCCAATAAACGCGGCAACTGATTGGCATTCCAAATGAGGCCCCAGCGCGCGTGCCGGGAGCATTGAGCCCCTTCGGCCAGGAGGGCTCAATTAATGACAAAATTATTGGATATTACATATTCCGCAGAAGGGAAGAAGAAATGTTCGTTTAGTTTGCGAAATGAACGCCTCTTGTTATGCGTGTCTATTTAGGCGGATTTGGGATTTAATTTCAATTTTCATGTCACCGGTCACGCAGCCAGAGCATTTACAGGTCAATGAGCACGGAACACGCTTCGTTTTCTGCCAGGCATATCGCATTTCTGAAGCCATGTGACAGGTAATTAAAGCATTAACAGATTTCTGTGTGTTTTCTCTAATCGGTTTTTAATTATATTGTTTTTGTTTTGTGTGCTTTCTTCTAATAATTATAATCGCTTCTTATTTGTTATTTGCCAGTGAAGGGTATCAAAATAGTGCCTAGGCCTTTGCAATTATTTAAACATTGCCAATTTGTATAGATGCGAGGGTTACGTTCGGTCTTTAATCATTTAATATGCTAATTTATTTTCGATTCAAAGTCATAAAAACGGAATTGTGATTTTTTTGTTAATGTATTCGCTTAAGAAACAGCAATAATCCGAAACATGTTTGCGATTTTTTTTTTAACGCCTGATCCATGTGTCGGCTATTTATCTTGGTTTTGTCTTTATTTCGAACAAATTAACCTTTCAACAGGGCTGGGGAATTCGAACGTAACTGAACATATTTTAGCCGGTGGATTTAATTAGAATCATTTAGATAAACACAATAGAATTCCCTCTAATTAGCTAGCCAAATACATAAGATATTTTATTTGTAATGACTCGACAGAAAAGAGTTTAGACAACGAAATGTTGTGTTCTTTCCCCTCAACAAATTCCGTCAAAGTCCAGCCAATTAATGTTAAAAGAAAGACAAACAATAAAGGGACTGAGAATCGGAAACTTCTTAGAAAACCGGAGTGCGCGAATTTCTGGCTCGGCATCCCTCGTCGAGGGAAACATGTGTGTGCATAAAATAAGACCAAACAACATAATAAATATTTATGAAATCGATCGAGAGGCGGGGAGAAACTTGTATAATGAGATTGGCTAAAAATAAAGCCTCGAATTGAATTAAAAGTCGACGGAGCGTAAAGTGGTTATCCAGATAGTTCGATTGGCAGACACCACGGCGACTTTGTCATGCCGACTTTGAAGTTTTCGTTAACTGGTTTCAGGCAGAACTTTGAGCCAGCCGAAGGCGAACTGGGACCACGGAAATTATTCATAAGTGCTGTTAAAATCCGAGACTCCGAGACTCTGAGTCTACGGAAAGCCAAAATCATTCGATTTTCCATAGCCCATCGATCTCCGTGTATTGATCCAACGAACTTAATTACCCGTTTCGTCAGCGACATGCCCAATGGCTTTTATAATATTGCCCGCCGTCCCCACAATTGGCGAACAAAAAGTGACTAATTTTGCGACTGGCCCACAAGAGGCGAACACGAAGTACACACATCAAATCAAATTAAGCGCTGTGAAACAAAAAAGAAACAGTCGGAGCAACGGAATTGGCTTATGTCATTCATGATGAGCTGAAATGGCAGCAAAAAAATAATTAAGTAAAACAGAATACTACACTTTAATAATAAAGACAAATCAAATGTGTAACTCTGTAATTAAAATTTAATTACAGACCAAAGAAATGACCAAAGTATGATTATTTTTGATAAAATACTTAATACCATTAATTTCAAAGAAATGCCTGAAGTATGATTATGTTTGATAAAAGACCTAATACAATTAATTGCAATTAAGTATTAGTTACTAAACATCTTGACGCCTAGTCTAAAATATCTTAAAATTTAAAGAAACGTATTTTTTTATTCAACTTGTAAACGTTGACTCACTGACTCAGTAAAGTCCAGACGACTTACATGGTTGAAAATGCGCAATGGTCACGTTAATTTAAAATATTCCCAACAAATTGTTACGACCAACACAGTTGTAAATTACATCACACCTGTGAGGGGAGAGAGAATTGTCGAGACAATATTATAAATAACTTAAGAACTCTAATTTAAGGCTTAAGTTACTTTTTTAATTAAAACTAAAATAATTGGTTTCAAAAATATGATCACTGAGCAAAGAATATCATAAGAAATTCTTTTTGTCAGTTGTATGTCTTTGACTCAAGTTAATTTAAAAATATTTTTTAAATTTTAAATTTAAACATATTGCTCATCTTGGTTAATCCAAAATACTGTAATAATAAACCTATTTTAGACAGGTTACTTTATGTTAATAAATTAATATATTCATATCGTTGTAAAATGCTGTTCTCGGGATTTCCCCTTTAAAAGCAAAAGTTACCCACAAAAATTCTTCGAAATCGTCAGTCTCATAAATAAATTAGCTATTAATACCACTTTAAAATTTGGCCCTTCCATTTAACTTGCGGCGATTTTTATTTCCTTCCTTCAGCATTCTTTCAGTCCCAAGATAGGAAAAACTTTTCGGATAATGAATTTATACTTCCTTGCGGTTGAAAGAATTTCCGCAGCTTGGCACGTGGGAAAACCCGAGTAAAGTGCGAGGGGCGAAGTCAAGTCAAGTCAAGTGCGGTCAAATTCTGGTAACATTAAAGTCAGTTGCTATTTATAAACTCAGTGCATTCCAGACATTAGCATGGGCAATACTAATAGAACCTGACAATATTAACTCGCCTCCCAGACATCGGAGACATTACAAAGTCTGGCGACTTTTCGTTTGAATCTGTTCTAGCGACAGCTGGAATTTAATGAAATTTATGCGCCGCCGTCTGCTGACTCGACTTGATCGATTCGCGCTGCTGATTGATTTTTCAGTCTTCGATTGCCGCCGATTTAATTGTCCGTCCGCCTGAACTTGGGGCATCGCCGCCTTAGAAATTTTCGCACTTTATCCGAATACTCAAAATACGATTCGGCGGCGAACGTAAAACAATACACATCAGCGGACATGAATCAAAAGCGAAAAGCCAGCAAGTCAATCGGCCAGTCGGTCACTCCGTCAGGGGTTCAAAGTATCGATTGAAGGCAAAATCAAAATGCAAAATGCACTCCGCCAGACGAACAATGCATGCAAAACTGTTGCTCGCAATCTGCCATTGACAATGGCATTGACGTGCGAACAAAAACTCTGCTGAGGTTTTTTTAAGTGCATAACGGAAATGCCGGGAGCTGGGGAGCTACAGTGGAGATTCGTAAGAAGATATTCTTGGAATGATTGTTCCTGATGTAATTTCCTAGAAAATAACCTTTTGAAAAGTGTATTTAAATGGAATAAAGGTTCTAGGATATTTTACAAAGCCGCAACAGAGAGTAAACCTCTGAAAAGTATATTTTCTTCTCAAGGAACTATAGCTTTAATTTAAATTAAGAGTATAACTTGTCTTTGGAGGTTAAATAGTTATCTACAGTGAACTACAGTTATATAAGTATTATTTAAAAATTCAAGCTACTTTAAATAATTCTAAAATATTCTATATCCGTTTCTAGTTGCCACAGTTCACTGTACCAGCGTTGTCTTCCCTTTCACGTGCTCGCAGAATGATTGCATAATTGCGCTCAATATACGCACAGCCATCGAGAGGGAGCAAAGTGTAAAGTGTAAGTCTGGCCAAGTGCAGGCCAGCGAGTGTGGAAGCCGGCAGCTTTTGGTGCAAGTTGAATACAATTGAAACGTGAAAACCTGGCGGCGGGCCTCTCGTTATAGGGTGTGAATTTTGCCTCAGCCTGCGACTCAAAACCAGTTGAAATTAACAATTTACCTAATCCAGCAGCAGGCCGGCCAGGAAACCTTTTCAAATTGCTTTCTCATCCGGTTAAATATCTGGGAAAAAGTTTCCTAATGCCAAGCCCTTCTCCGTCTTCTTTTGGGGGCCGAAATTCCGCTCATCAAAAGGACTTGAGCCGCGCGCAGTGGCTTCAAAACTGCGCATTTGAAATTGACGTCAGAGCCTTAAGCCTTATCCTTTAAGTCCTTTGCCGTGCTCTTGCCTCCATAACTCCCGCCTGCCCCCAGACCCCGCACAATTTCAATTAATTTCGAAAATCAACTGAGCGCAAGACGCCATCCCAAGCCAGGCAGGCAGACTAACAGGCTTGGCTTCACTGTCGCATGGAAATGCAGTACTAGAGCCAGAGCGTTGAAAATTCAACAGTTTCCCACAGCTTTGCACTGCTTTGCACACCGTTTTGTTCCATTTTGCAATCTGTAATGGAAAATCTAAATGGTGAAAAGCTTTTGTGTGCTCCGTGGCAATGCCAGAAACTTTAATTGCACACTCCCACGAGTTTTCCCTGTTGTGCCCCTCGGGGTGAGGGCGGGGTTAATTATGCCAAAATATTTTGTCAGCTTCACGTGGCAGCTGACGGCAGGACTAAGGGACATTATCGGGCTTTGTAGCTGCGGCTGTGAAATCAGAACTTCCTTTGGCCGCCGGCTTTGTCCTTGATCCTGCCGCCGCTCGTCTGTCAAGCGCTCATCCCTGCGTATACGCAATGTCGGCGAGGTAAGGTCGGCATTGCCAATTGCGTATACGCCATGTGGGTCAATGAATTAGCGCCGACTGTTGTCGTAAAATGTGTTTTTTTTTTCCAACCATTTATTTATTCGTTTTTATGTGGTGTTTTTGTTAGGCTTTACAGTTGTTAAACAGCAATGACGTAGTCACAGATCTGATAAGGTTTATTTATAGCACAAGGAAACTATGCAAAGTAATAAAATAATATTATCTGGTCAACTTAGGATTTTTGTTTGTCAATTTTATATTAGAGTTGCTTCTGGAAGACTTAAAAGATGACAGAAAATTGTATGTTAAATATATTTCTGTAATTTATTAAGATGTTTTCATAGAATATTTTACTAGTAACTACTTGCCTTTAAAGTTTAACTGCTTGTAAAGATACAATATAAGTAGTCACATTTATTTCTGCTCAGTTAAACAAAGTTATTCAATTCTGGGAAATTTCTGTTACTTGAAACCCCCTTCAATGTATTACTTATTTTATTTACTTTCTAGATACATAGAATTCTTCAATGATAAGATATTTTATTGTGCAAATTGTGTCATTAAAAGCAAAGTAAATGTAATACCAAGACAGTTTGTCAGGAAAATGACAACATTCACTGATTAATTTTCCATCTTTATCACTGGCTTTCTCCAAGGGAAAAACTGCTGATTTAATTTAGTTTACTCTCTGGAGTGCCAAGGGAAATCCCCGGCCGCCTGTTAAAAGGCTTTGCATGTTCCACTCTCCACCCTGAAGAACATAAAGTGTAATAAGTTCCCTCTCATTGCACATTCGCGGCAGCAAAACGATTGCTCTCCGGCCCGCCCACTTGAATTAAATGGTATTCATTGCACTTGCTCATTAGAAAATATTTGCACATATAATTACTTGCGCTTTCCCGTCGTCACTGTCGTCTGACAGCCATTGGATATATCTCCCGGCGAAATCACGGGCATTATGCAAGCTCACAGCACTTACTGCGCGCCACTCACGCGATGTCGGGCTCAACGCATCGCAGATTGCATTTCAAAGGCATTTTAATTGCACGTGAGTGAAAGGCTAGCCAGAGGGAGAGAGGGGGGCAAACCGAGAATGTCAAGGCGTTGGGAAAGTTCTATGATGCAACTCGAGGGAAAGTAGCAAGTAATGGCACACTCACAGACGCCGTTCATTCACCTGGAACTCCGCTCTCCGTTGAACGGCTCAATTCACATTGAATTGAACAGCAGCTGGCGGCCTTTGTGGCTTTACTTTGAATCAGAACACTGGGAGAAATTAACAAGTATAAGTTTTATTAAAATTGAATATAAAATGCTATATTTATATATACAAAAAAAGAATTTCCCTTTTGAATCTTAGCTTATATATAAACATTTTTCCCCTGTTCAGTTTCAAGAACCCCAAAACTTTTAACAATTTATTTGTTCTGTCGATTATGGCACCGACTGCGTGCGAATAAGATAAATGGAATTGTCAAAAATTATCGTGATTGCCTCATTGAGTCGTTTCTGTCAGCACTGTGCCGTGTTCAACTCCTTAAAAAGTGCACCGAAAAAATGCTGTCATTAATTAAGAGTTTCAATTCTGTTAAATTATTCATGCTAAATTGCAACACAGGGCAAAAAACGTGTGGGTTTCCATAGCCCAAAATCAATTTCCGGTTGTTTCTTTATACTCTAGTGGCTTCTTTTTAACTGAATTGTGCAACAATTTCAAGCGAAAAAGTGACTGTGTCAATATAGCTTGGGAATTTATAGTTACTTGTTATATCCTCAATTGTTTGAGTTATTGATTTTGTTTGAGCAAAACTGTTCGATAAGCTGTCGCAAATATTGACAGAACTCAAAAGTTGGCAATAGATTTTACTTTACTTATAAAAGAGTTAGTAGTTCAGCAAAGCAAACAAAGCAAACGTCTTAGTTTAAAGCTTTATCTTAATTTAAAATAGATTTATTACTAGTTAACGCGTGTGAAATATAAATACTGACTATTAATTTTAATAATTTACTAGCCATAATTTAAACGTCATCGTAAAAATTAGGACTTATAAAGTACATCTTATATTTCCTACATTACGTTTTAAGTTTAAGTAAAGTCCCAATTTACAAGTTAATGGGTGTGAAAGGCAAAAATATTGACTTTCAATCACGTGCTTTTAAAAATTACGACCAATCAAAGTATTATTACTTTTTATAATTTATTAGCCATAATTTATAAGGCACCTACAAATTTTTAATTAATAGTTAAATTCATCTTACATTTAATTTTTAATAAACCTTAACCCTTAAAGCCACTCAATTGTGCATCCGAGCTGCATATGAGTTCCCAGAAAATACACTTCTCTGCACTCTGACATGCCATTCGAGTTTGAAATACTTCCCAAACGGGCAGACATCGAGTGGGCCCAAATTGGGGGATGAGACGAGGCAACAGCGGCCAAGCAATTTGTGTCGTTTTTGCCGTTTCATTTGGCACACGGCCAGTGCATTCGGCCAAAATGCAATCGAGTGCACGCCCGTCTGCCAGCCAGCGATTCCGAGGCACTCCGCATGCCTCATGCCGCTTGCCGCTTGCCGCATGCCGCCCCTACACCCGTCCCGCACAAATATAAATTACATTCCATTAAAAAATCATGCCGCGGCGCACAAATCAACATCAACTCAATGAACATAAATTGCCAAGAAGAGCTGCTGGAGCGCCGAGCGGGTTGGAAGCGGAAACACTGGGCGGGGACGATGAACAAAGGAAGGGTGGCAGCAGGGAGGCGCAAACGGATCGATCGACCTTCACATTGGCCGCCATGGCGACGGCGACAACGCACATGGCCCAAAATGCACACGCCGAGCAGGGGCGAAATAAAGAGGCGCCGAGGCAATGACAGGACTTTGCACTGACCAACCAGGTGTACTTTTCAGTGGGCTTTAGCTATATAAATCTTGATTAATTTGTCTTTACTTAAATTATAGCTAAAGGTGAGTTATAAACCTATGAGATTATGAGGTAAAACTACCTTTAACAAAGTTATAAAGAAATTTAAGACTGAAGCAAGAATTAGATAAAACTATGAAGTTCCACTATAAATTTTCTAGTTCAGTGCTTGGCATATCTTAGATTTTCAGTTTATCTTCATACTACACAAAACCTTCTTAGTTTTTCCTTTAACCTGGAGATAATAAAAATCCCATCTTTATGTGCTCCTGCTTCACAGTGCGGCACAATCTAATGCATTTGGGAGTAGCCGCCGGGCGTCCCGGCTTGCCTTTCGAGGATTCCTTTGACGACCAAGGACCGGTGGACACCCGGCTTGGTTAGAGCTATTTTTGCTGCGTTGGCTTCGTTGTCACGCATTTGGATTTGTTATTGGGCCCCCGAGTGATGTTTGCAGCTAATTAGAAACTGCTGGCCGTGCGGCACACGCACACACAGTTGGGGGAAAAGCAATCTGCAATTACAGTTGGCAAGGAAGTCTGGGGACGTGAGCGAAATGGCTGTCAATCGATTTGGCTTTTGGCTTTTGGCTTTCAGGCCGGCTATGTAATTAATGGAGCATGGCTTAAATTATGCGAAGCTCAATCAAGTGCAGTCGGGACTGTGGGATTCTGCAAAGAGCTCTGCCACCACCTTCCGGACTCAACTCTGTGCATCTCGGCTCACGGCGTGTCAATTTCCGCCCGAACACGTTGATGGCGCAACGTTTCATAGCATCTCTGAGCTCCCAACTTGTGTCGCTGGCACTTCCTCCATGGCGCCACATGACGTGCCGTTGATATTTATGTCATCGCCATTCTCGTCTCAGTTCTCGGAGCTCCATTCTCAGGACTCGGTCCGCCTTTGAGCGTAATCAGCAACGTGCCAGGACAGGACGAAATCACAATTGCACCGCAGGAAGCCGAAGGATACAATGAATGTGTAATGCACTGAGAAACGAAGATGAATTACCGGTCAGATAAGAAGGTGATGAAGGCAAGTGTTATTCTGATAAAAGGTTGCAAACTCGAATCTAATATTTATGAATTGTGTGCAATCTTATAGTATACCTCTCTCATCACTTCTTATGTCTAAAAAATGTGTTAAATTTTTATATATATACATTGATTTCCTCAGTGTGTGGTAGCGGGTTAGGCGTCGGAAGGGTGTACCTAGTTTAGAAACGTTGCAGGTCGAGATCCTGCCGGCAACGTGATGATGTTTACATGCTATGCAAATACAATTAATTCCACTTTTGTGGACAATCCCTGTGCCAGCAGCGGAGGTGGAGGGGTCGAGTGGCATAGGAAATGTTGACACTGCCACGGGCTGTGTGGATCAGGATGCCAAATGCCAGGCGCCCTTTGTTAGGTTTCCTCCCCCCAGTGTGCTCCCCCCCTTTGTGGTTGTCAGTTCCTTGGAGGCGCCACAGTTTCAGAGCCACTGTGCGAATATTGTTTTGAGAAACGTTGAGAGAATTTCCTTATTGTCTTCCATGACGCAATGGTGTAAACAATTCGTTCATCCCAGTGCTGTAAATCAACACATTCCATCCTCCCCCGAAAACAAAGGCAATTAAATTGAGTGTAATCGAATCTTTGCTTGTACACAGAGAAAATGAAGATAGGGAATATTTAAGGAAATATTTTTAAAAGACTTTAGTACCTTATGTCTGTCTTAAAAAAAGCTTCTCTGAAAGTTGCGTATGAAATAATACAAATATTTTTCACCTGTTTGACTGCAACAATAAGTTCATCATTTGTAGATAAAATAATCATAAAAATACTAATTTAATTGTTAAAATTATAGTTGATCAAAGACAGAAATATATATATATATTCTCTTGTTCATTCCCCTTTTCCAATTCCCAAACCCTCAAAGAACCCAGTGACACCTTATTGGCTAGTCTGGCTGTCTGGGCCGTTGCGCATTTGATTTGGATACGATTAAGCGAACTTTGCACTCGGCGAATAAAACAAATTGGAATTGGAAAGGGATCACGGTGCAGATTACGTCGCTCATTGCACGCCGTGTTTATATTTGCATTTGCAGCGAAGGAAATTGTAAATTGAAATTACGCGACATGAACGGAAAGTGGGATTTCAATTGGGTCGAGCAGCAGTTCTGTCATTGACCTAAAACATTGAGGGCTTTAACTTGTGGTTACGAATCAAAATTGGAAGATTTTAAAACTAGTTCTAGGGATCGGAATATGGAATTTAATATAGTCTGAAATTTTAAAGTTTGTAACTGCTGTTTAAATATGGAAATGCTTACAGGAATTGCAATTACAAGTGTACAAATGAATTCAGTAATATCTTCTCACTTAGTACATGTTATTTTTCTAAAAATCATTCAAAACTTTTCTTTTTTAATACTTTTATAATAACAAAGAGTACTTTTTTTTAAATTTTAAGTGTTTCTTGGCCATTTTTATCAAGAGAAATAAAAATATATAATTTCCTTCCATGAAAAACTTAGCAATATCCCCCGAACAGGTGCTTGTCAAACTGTCAAGTTTTAAGCCCACCTTTCAGTACCCTTCCAACTGTAACTTACGCCTGGATGTATGCAAAGGTATTCGCACATTCCGCTTGAAATAAAATCCAAGTACTTTATTTTTTGCTCTTTAGGTTTTGTTTTTTATTGAATGGTGTTTTTCACACCCTTACTTTATGCTGATTTTATTATTACTTGTGTTGTTTTTTATTTCTTGTATAATGGTTGAACAGCTGGTTGTTGTTGCTGCCATAAGCTGAGACTTTTATATTTAGTTAATGAATAATCTAGTTTATACTTATTTTTTGCCTGTTACTGTTTTAATTTTACCCTTGTGTATATATTATTTTCACATTGCACTTCAAACAGTTTTTGTAATTAACAACGATATGCAGAAATTGCAACTTGAGTAACATATATAAATAAAAACATGCTTTGATAAATATATGTGTGTTAGTCATTCATACAATATTTAAGTTCATAAATATGTACTGTAACTATAAAAACGCTGCTCTGTTTCATCTACGGAGCGTCGATGGGGTCTCAGAAAAAAGGTCGTGAAGCTCGAGTAACAAGCACTGAGCCCCTGCACAGTTTTGCAGCTACTGGATGTCCTTTATCCAGTCCTGAAAGTTCGTTTTTTTTTTCGTTTTAGTAACAACGTTTGGTTCGTCAACAAGGTGTCAGTAAGTAAATATGTTTGTTTGTTGTATATAAGTATAAGAGTTGTTTTGGGGTTCTTTTGGGATCTATTGTATGTTTGTTTGTTTATTTTGCGTCATATTCTTTCACTTATACTTATTAATCATAAATATAAATTGTAATAATAATAATAATGATAAAACATCGATTTTCATCATAGATAACTTTTTGTATAAACATTAAAAAATGTAAGAAGCTTTGTGCGATTTCAATGATCCAAGCCATTTAAACATTTCGGTGTTGTTGATAGCGTCTGTTGTTGTTTGCACTATTAAATGTGAGAGTTCAACCTAACGATTTACGACATATTCGCTTGTTCACATTGAAATCTTACATAATCATATATAATAATATAAAGAAATTGCATAACTTCAACAAGTTTAGTTCTTGTGCTTAAAACTAAAGATAATATTGTTTTTCATGAAGCATCCTTTCTATAGTAATCATGTTGAGTTTGTTTATTATGGTTGTTGTTATTATTTTTATACCTTTTTCGTATATTCTGTTTGCAAATATATACTAGAAGAGAATAACATGTTTTCAATTATAATCTTTCATTTTTTTTTTTTGGTTTTTTTCTATGCTTGCTTGCTTAGCTCACGAAACTAAGATAAATATAAAACAAAACTGCCAAAATCAAACTTTTCAAGCAATCGGCTTCGTAGATAGTTATTTGTAGTTGTGTGTTGACAGTGCCGCATCCGCCCAAATTAGTAGGCGTGGTTGGCCACGAACAGGGATCCGGATCCAGCGCCAGCGGAGCCAGCAACGTACTTGCCCACAGAGGCATCACCGTTGGCCTAAAGGAATAAACAAGAGAAATGTGATTAATTTCGTTCTTGGCCAAAATCCAGGAAAATCCTCCTCTTAATTACGAAACACTTGTTCTTAATTATTACTTAGTTATTGCCTGGCAGGCCGCAGCAGAAAAGTTTTCGGCCAGCTTCAAAGTTTTTGCTCTGATTTTTGCTACGGATACAAAACTTTTCCACCTGCGGCAATTTCATGGAAACTTTTGCGCATCCAGGCACACGAATACATCGTACGGATAGCGAAAAAAAAGTTTTGGAAAATTTAATTTTGCAAGTTCTCTGAGGGGAAAATGTTGATTCGATTACTTGAAATTGGTAGCTCTGAGAAGGCATTTCCGTTTTAGTTTTTCTGCGAAAATTCCAGCAAACTGTCAGACGCATAACATTTATGACTTGGTGAAAAAAAAAAGTTCTTAAATTATCTTTCTTATCAATTAAAATATTTTGGTAACAGAAAATAACAACTTAAACCTTGGTAATAACTAAATATATGCTTATATACGTTTTAAAAAAAGCCCTTTCTAATAATAACTATCTTCAATTTTAAATAATAATAAAATTAGTTATCCAATAAAGTAATATTCAAAAAAGAAAAATAATAACAAATTTAATAAATATAGTATAAAAGAAAATGTATAATTTATTTCGTTTGTCGGTTTTTTTCAAATTCATTTGGAATCGGAGTCTTAGCTAAAAACTAATCATTTAAGCGGTAGCAAAAATTATAGGATAGGCTTTAAGGAATATTTCTGCGGTTCCTTGGCTGACGGAATGTGTCTGGGCCGCCAGTCTCTCAGTCCAGCTGGGCCGTCGTCAGGATCAGATTGCGTTAACAGCAGGTTATAGCATCGGCTTGATTCGATTCTGACTCGGGATTAGTGCGTGACATAGTGCTTAGTACTTGTGCTGGGCGACAAAGAGGCTGGCATTGGCGGCATATGATGGAATCGAGCCGGCCACATATTTACCCTGGCAGGCCAGGGCATTAGCCTATAGGAGCGGGAAGGATGGGGATTTTGGTTGGGATTAATCAGGTTTAGGGTTTATTTTTTTCCAATTTTTGATTTACAAGCAAGCGAAGCAGTATGAAATATGTGTTATGAATGATAAGTTAATGATCTGTTATAAATGATGAGTTATGAATAATCTGTTACGACTGATACCAGTTTGGCACGGCGGCTACTTGTTGATTAATGTTAATTAGTTACCACATCAAAGCTTCTTTTTTGTCAATTTGGGTTAAAAGTTAGGGCAATATTTTTCAGTACTTATGATCGTCAACATGCAAGGTATCTCCTCCAGCAGCACCGGCAACAGAACCAGCTTCATAAAGGCCACAAGTAGCCAAACCATTAGCCTAGTCATGAGGATACATGAGTTGGGTTTTATATAATGATGGGAGTATGAATAATGAGGATTATTTTTGATAAATCAAATTTAAAATCACGTTTTTTATATGAAGTTCAAATTATTTAACCGATTAATAATAAGAGGAAGTGCAAAAATTTAAGCGATTTAAAAAGAAATAAACCAATTTTAATGACTAAATTATTGAACTTATTCACATATTTAAAGGAAGTTTGCATTCGATTTTCTGTTAATTATAAATTAATATAATGAATCCTCTGGTTATCTGGCTACCTTTTTTAATTAATAAATTTTGATAGTATTTCGGTTATATGGAACTCGATAAGGAATTAATGACTTAAAGTTCAAGAGCAAAGAATGTTTAATAGATTAAGCATCGATTATGACATTGATAAGTGCAATTGATTAGGGTATTATGGAAATGGTTAGGCATTGGGATTATATTTTGGCAATGGGATTGTGGGTTTGCGGTTTATACTAGCGTAATAATTCCTTATACCGATAAGACCTGGCAGAAAACTCTTTCAAAGCAAACACCCGGCATTTCCGGCACACAGGGTGCCTTCACCACTTAATCTAATCCCGATTTTATATACACATACTTAAGTTCTTATATCCAAAGACTTACCTTAGCGCGCTTAAGAAGCTCGTTCTGGCCAGCGCCGATGTTCTCCTTCTTGCCACCCCAGGCACGCAGGACGGAAGCCTGCAGGGCGCGGCCGTAGGAGAAGGTAAGGGCCCATGGGCGGCCCAGGGGAACGTTGTTGATGGCGCTCAGGTTGACGGTGGCCTCCTCCTCGGACTGTCCACCAGACAGGAAGGTGACGCCTAAAAGACAAAAAGTAGATAAGACGCCGTGAAGAGGTTTTTGAGACTTAACTCAAACCTAATCCGAATCAGGACTCACCAGTGACAGCGGCGGGCACGGTGCGGCGCAGAGCCTGCACGGTGGCCAGAGCGATCTCCTCGGGGGTGTTCTTCTTGGCCGACTGACCGGCGGTGACCATGTTGGGCTTCAGCAGAGTACCCTCCAGGTAGACGTGGTGGTCGCTGAGGGCCTTGTAGACGGCAGCCAGGACGGTCTCGGTGACCTTCTGGGCGCGGTCCAGATCGTGATCGCCATCGGGCAGAACCTCGGGCTCCACAATGGGGACGATGCGCTGCGACTGGCAGATGGAGGCGTAGCGGGCCAGGACATTGGCGTTCTCCAGGATGGACTGGTAGGAGGGGGTGTTCTTGCCGATCTTCAGCACGCAACGCCACTTGGCGAAGTCGCAGCCGTCCTTCTTGTACTGGGCGCAGCGGGCGGCCAGATCATCCAGACCCTGGGTGGTGACCTCATCCTCGGAGCCGAACAGTGGGACGACACCCTTGTCGACCTTGATGCCGGGAATGATGCCCTTCTTCTTCAGGATGTCGACGAAGGGGGTGCCATCATCGGCCTTCTGGTAGAGGGTCTCGTGGAACAGGATCACGCCGGAGATGTTCTCGGACAGCTTGGGGTCGGTGCTGAACAACAGCTGACGGTAGGCGCGACGGTTGTCCTCGGTGTTCTCCACGCCGATGTCCTGCAGACGCTTGCCCATGGTGGACACGGACTCATCGGCGGCGAGGATACCCTTGCCGGGTGCCACGATCCTCTGGGCGATGTCCCTCAGCTCATCCTGCAGCTCCTTGCTGGGGTAGTTGAAGTAGGTGGTCATTTTTGAGATTCGAGTGTAGTTCTGCAGCACGCCGATCCATTTTCCCAGAGAATTTCGTCCGACCAGCAGCGAGAATTGATATGGAGTAGCAGGAGGTCCATTTTTGGTGGAAGAAAAAGAATGGAAAAGGTGGCAAGTTAGTATTTTGGCTATGGGATTTGAAAAAGTTCTTCGATATAGAGCGCCATGATTTGGACCGAGAATTTTGATAATTTTAAGAGAAAGGCTAAAAAAATAAATCTAAAGTTATGGTCTGTATGCCGTAAAATATATAATAATTCTGACAAAACGACAAGAGTTGACCAAAGGTCAACTTTGTTTCAAACTATAACTAGATAACAATTTTGATTGATGATATGAAAAATTCATTAGAAAAATCGTTATCTGAAACCTATTTAAAGAAATTGTTTTGTTATCTCTTTATGTTCTCTTTCCTCCAATATAAATATAATAGTTTAATATAACTTTTATATATTTATATTTATTTCTGCAGAATATTTCCAAAAGGTTATCTATTTTAAACCATTTATTAATTTTTTTTTTCATTTTAATGACAAGATTTCATCATTTTTTCAGTGTCAGGGCAATGTCACTCAAGTCTTTCTAAATTTGGTAAATTATTTTTTCATTGAAAAATATGTTCTTGAACTTTGTTTGATAGTGTTCTTCACAGCTGATTTCATATCAAAGAGCGAGTAATTGAATGAATTTGAATGCGCATGCACTGAGAACGTGGCTTTTATTCCTCTCTCCCTCTCTGTAGATATCTATAAATCTTCCTCTCTTTTTCACTCTCACTGGCTTTTTCTCTCTTTTTTGAGTACACACAAATTATAGTATTTTTTTTTTATCCATTTTTTTCCTCTATTAACACAAAAAATTAAAACATGCCATACGGCGCAATAGTAAATGGAAGTTTTAGTAAAAATATCACACAGTCATTTTCTTTCACGCTCACTGTTAATTTAAAATATAATATTAATTATATATTTAATCTCTTTGCCACAAAAAAAAAGCCGAATTAATCTCTGGAGCACTTGAGAAAAGGCCAACCAACCTCGACGATGAATGTTCAGTAACTGAGCAAAGTCACGGAAAAGGCTGGCGAATAATGATTTCCTCTGATGTAATCAAAGTCATGGAGTCCTCCCCTCTTTCCTCCCGCTCGCCCACTGCCTAACCAATCTCTCTCTCACTCGCCCGCACAAAGCGTGACGTAGGAACTTTCACTTTTAGTGCTGCTCTGCCTCCACCTGGCAGAGAAGCCGGCGCAGGGCGCATGAATTTTAGCTTGACATTGAACAAGGTCAGGCAACAATGTGCCATCGCTTGGCAACAATGTTGCCAGCGCACTGTGTTGCTTACGAAATGCGAATAGAAATTGTTGAAACAACAAAAACGCCGCCAGTCGTGTGGCGCGTGTGAGGAGCGAAGAAGATAGCCAGATACTGTGCGAGGGAGATCGAAGACCTATCCAGCAATATGTAGATACAGATACGAAATAATATTCGCAGCTAAAAATTCAGACTTGACTTGTTTGACATTGACAGTGAGCCAGCCAAGGCCTGGAAAATAATAAATGTCAGTCTATAGATTAGACCACCTGAACTTATCACATCAGAATGATTGCCCTATTTATATCTCCAATGCAGTATTTTTAGGGATATATACTGCACAAGAAATAGGAAGAATTTGTTAATAATTTAAGAAAGATTTTATAGTTTCACTGTAAAATATTTACAAATACTATATGCAATTATACTATAATAACTTATTCACTAGCAAAAATATTGATTAAAACTACTATTTTTTTTCTATATTTTGAATATATATGTATTTGCAAATTTGATCACTATATTTTTTAATATATATAATGATCAGAAGTACTCTTTTTTTCAACAGTGAAACTCTCTCTTTAGTTTTTATACATATATACTAGAAATTTTTAACACTGTTTTTGTCACGTATATGCCTATAGCATATTTCCTCACAATATATCAGCAATTCACTTGACTAGACTATACACATATATACACTCTTCTATATCTATGGGATGAGTTTTCTATATCTTATTCTGAGTCACTTGTAGCGGGACACACACCTACACTTGCCGGCAATCAATCGAAGACTGAAACGTTTCCAAAAACCAAGCGTAATATATACTATGAATACAAAAAAGTATAAAAAATAGAGAAAGAATGAGGAAAAGGGGGAAAGACCGAGAGAATAAAAAACCCGAAAAGCATAACAGGCAACGCATGACAACAAAAAACAATCAAACTGAATTTACTTTGCTATCAAGGAGCATGTATAAAAATAAAACCGACACATGTCTCTCAGTCACTGTGTGTGTGCTCTTGCTGTATAGAAAAAAAAAACAAGCTGATAAAACGAGCAACAGAATATTAAAAAAATATATTGGTAGAAGTTGCTCCGGAAAGATGAAAAAACAAGTTCGGCATGGGGCGACCGCATTTTGTATCTGCTATCAGTGGAAATTTCGAAAACCGAGCCCCCGTGGGGTGTTGGTTCCAAAGGTTTCTTTGCTTCGCATTATCATAACGAGATTTTAGGTCCGGCCTCCTCGAAATAACACAGACAGTGGGTCAAAAGAACATCTCCCGAGGGAGATAAGTCCCACTGCCTACTGATGTAATAACTGCTAACTGACGTCAAGTGGTTTTTGATGGTAAACACGAGAGGTATACAGCTACATACTATAATACTACTACTACTACTACTATGTACTATAGTATCAAAACAGCTGCTGGAGGAGTGGAATTTGGGAGCAAGCACATATGCCTTTATTTCTATCTATACGCCCTTCTTGAGTGACACCAATAACTTTGCTGACTAATCATAAAACTATAGGTTTTACGCATTATTATTGGAACACATTTTGATACAAACGAATACGAAACGATACAAGACGAATGTATAACTTATTCTATATTCATTTTCTAGGTCAAACCTATATAAAATCAATTAAGAAAATTATGGCGGAACTATAGTATATAGAATCCAGAAATTTCTTTGTCCTACATATTTCTCTCAATATTTAAAGTAAGTCCACTGGAAATCAATTTTATTTCTTTTGAATTAAATAATGAATTATATACATTTTTCAGGTAATTCTTATTTATATTAAAATCTTTTCATAATCTTTAATTATCAATCTGAGCTGGCAATTCCAGTTGACCTTCAAAAGAAGTCCTTGTCGCTCCAAAAACTTGTTTCTCTACACAATGCAAAACCACCCTTAAACTAGTCTCTCTCTTATCACAATTCCCTTTTGTTTTCCGTGTGTATGTAAACTTATTTTCACTACTTCTCTCATCCATTCACCAAAAGGTAACTGTAAAGAGCACCGAGTAAAGAGTAAGGTGCAATAACACGAGAAGACGTCAACAAACCGAAAAATCAACGATTAATTCAGCTAATTGAAATCTAAACGAAAGTTTTAAAAGCAAATCGGCAAAGATACAATTATATAGAGGCGTATATAGGTTGATCTAACATTTGCGGCAACTATTTATAAAGAAAAACCGCAGCGGCGACTACAAATTGCAGTTGAAACTTTGCCAACAACCGCGAAATGAACTCAATCTGTGGTAGAGGCGGGACGGCAGGGAAGGCGTGGCCTACAGGCGGGAGAGAGAGCCGGTTGAGCCGGTAGAGAAAACTACTTTTGAGAGACTTTGATACCCGATAAGGCTTCTTATCGCCTGCACTTATTCCCTTCACGTAGTGCATAGGTCAATAACACTCGTTTAAAGTTCTAGAACCCATCATAAATGTGGAAACTCGGAAAACACACTGCGAAATGTTCGAGAGAAAAATAAGAGAAAGAAAGTTCCCACGCATACACACGCAGCACTCTCACGCTTACAGATTATCTGTGTTTCTGTAAAATTCCGTTACGAAACAGCCCAGACAATTGGGAACGATTACGCGACTTTTCTATTGCACTGGCTGGCTTTTTTCTTGAAATTTAATTAAATATCTCCGCGGGTTTATTTCGTGGCTTTTGCTGGAGATTCTTTTACTATTTATTCACTTGTTTTTATCACTTTATTCACGCCCACTCACTCACCGAACTGGAAACTGAATCTGGGAGGTGATTAGCTGCTACTGGGCTACTGGCTGCGTCCGCTGCTGCTGCTGCACTGGAGGAGAGCGGTAAACGCTTTTATTTTCGGCCCGAGTTGCTGCCGCCTCTGCCGCTGCCTCTGCTCCCGTCGACGGTGACTGCGGCGTCAACGTGAAATTCCAAAGCGAAATAAGCGAGACACGGCGACGAGACCCCAAAAGGTTGTTTAGAGGTCGTCGCCGCCGGTGTTGGGCAACCGACTGAGCCAGGCGCTACGAGTTCCCAGACCCCCGAAACGGAGAGCCAGAGAGCCAGCGAAGCCCTGTCCAAAAATAAGCTTTTCTGAGAGCTTTTAGCGGATTATAGTACCGAACTGAATGATTTGTATATATGCTATAGCTTCAGGGACAACTTTGCACTGCTTTAGCTTTACCTTTGGGCGGTTTAATATTTGAAATTGGTTTCTTTATTGTTACTTGTTGTTCAGTTTTAAGGGGTATTTCTTTGCGATAATAATAATAATAATAATAATAATAATAATAATAATAATAATAATAATAATAATAATAATAATAATTAATATTTTTTATTACAAAATTTTTCTATGTTATTTCTAAATTTAAATTTTTAACTTAATAAGTAAGGAACAACTTTAAGATGAAAAGTATACCTTCCCATCGGACTTTTAATATTTGTTAAAAATATGTTATTTATACAATTCTAAACAAAAGTCTTGAAAATGATCAAAAATAAAGAAATAAATGCAATAAAATTAAAAAAATATTTAGGAGATTTTTATTTTAATAATACTGCTGTCTGATATAAATAATTTTGTAAAATTATTAACTTTCCCATTTATAATCACATTCATATAAAGTTATTAAATTTCCCATTTTAAACACTTTTATATAAAATAATAATTTATTTATAATATGTCTCTTACACATAGCAGCCTTTCCTCTTTGCTTTTAAAACAATATTAAAATATATACCATCAAAAATAAAGAATATTAACTTAACCCCAAAGAAAAGCTGACAAGAAATAATTAAATTTGTATATTTTTTTACTAATTACTCGCGACCTGCTTTACTTGAAGCGGTCAATGAATTTTTCGTGTCCATCAGCATCAGGCACCCCTCGAGAACCGGCGAGGGGGATGAAGTGAAGGAAACAGCAGCTAGAATAAGCGACTTTCACGCCGTGCCTGACCTCCTGCAATGTTAAAGGACTCAACCCCCAAGAACCCATAACGTACGAAACAGCTGTTTCGAAGAGAGAGAACTTCCCAGTATTTTTCTCTAAGTGGATTTTTGAGTAAAAGAGCGAAAGGTTCGGCTACAAGAATTCTCTTTTCTAGATTTACCTCAATTTGTGAATGAAAAACAGCAAAAGAACTTATATTTTAACTTCGAAATATAGTCGAGATCTTAAAAGTTTAATCTAAATATATTTGTACAAAGAAATATAGTAATTAAATTTAACAAATCTGATATACAAGTGCTCTTACCTAATGCAGCAGCCTCGGCTAACTGTGCTCTTCGCTGGCCTTGCTCTCTGGCCGCCTCGTGCCAGCGTCCTTCGTCCTTGCTCGGCCCTCGTGCCTGCCTCACTCGCTTCCCAGTTTCGCTTAAGGATCCTGACTCAGTTTTCAGTTCGAATTCGTGCGTCGGCCGGTCGAGTTGTGTGCCAAACGCTCGGCACCTGTCGCCTCACACGTGTTGCGTTCCACTTGCGCTGTGCTGCGCGTCTCCTTCGCTTCTGGCACTTCGCACTTCCACGCCCGCGTACACCGCGGCGTATACGTTACGTTATATATATTACGTATTGCCGAAGGCAGCAAAAGCCAAATCGAAATAATCTTCGATAATAATTATGTGAACCCAGAGAGAGAGTGTAGTGCTAAAAGATATAGAGCATTTCAAGCATAAATTGTGTGTTTAAAACGGAGAATAAGTAAAACAAACCTAAAAGAAAGAGAAGGTGTGTGTTTTGTGTGGCTTAAAGAATGTTGAACAGTTTGACCAGTTTTGGTAAGAATTCGGTGTGCTTATTAAGATTAAAAAATATGCTATCTTTAAGATACAGTACAACTAGTAATAACTTATTATCATTATGAGACCACAAGAACTTATCAACCTTTTAAATTTATTAGCAACATTTATTCTTAAACTAATGACTTTAAGAGGGATACATAAAAATAATTGTTACGAGTTTATATTTAAATAACATATTATTTATATTACTTTAGAATGCTATGGAGACAGTTCCGTTTTCATTTTATATAAAGCAATAATACCAAAACCCCAAATGTTCAAGGATGTCTTAAGGTTCTTCCCTTTAAAGCTTATCCTTAAATATACAGTTCTATGTAAAGAAAAACACAAAAAAATAGATATGAAATGTGTGCAGCAAAGAATGCAAACTAGTTGGTCTGGTTTTCGGGTAAAGTTCAGTCTAGGAATATGTGTTTCATATGCAGATTTTTGCTCGCCGGAGTCATAATATTGAGCAATTGATGAGAGCGCGTTTAGCTTTGGCTGTGTGGCACTCGCCTCATTAATATGCGGCAGGCGACACAACACCCGAACGCCCCAGCCCCCCAAGGACCCTAGTCACCAACACCATCTTACCATCCCCTAACGCACGCACACAGAGACTCACATTTAGGCAACCCTGCCACCCCTCTTGTGCATGTGTGCGTCTCTGTTTTGTCTCGTCCTCATCTGCATTCGCCCCGAAATGAGTATGAGTATGAGTATGAGAATGAGAATGAGAATGGGTATCCTATAACCGACTGAGCAGCATCCTGGCTGCTGATGATAATGTTGATTCCTGCCTTCCGCAACAATTTGCTTTGAACTTTATCCGCCTGCCAGTCCCGCCCCTGGAGCCATTCGTAAACCCAAATTGAACCCAAACTCCGGCTCACATTTCTCTTGCAGCTTTTGTTGTGGCCATTATAAATGCCAGTTACCTTTTCTTCGGCTTGGTTTTTTTTGTTCTCGGCCAGGACAAAGTGTTTATGAGGCTGTCGGTCAAGTCCGGTTCCTGGCACTTTGTCTAGTTGAAATTTTGCGGCTTCCAGTTGGAATCTCTCATGAAATGCTACGAATTGTGGTTGCAAACACTTTAAATGTTGGGATTTGCCAAGCTAAGCTGGGAATGATTGTCATATAATAAAAGGACGTAGGTAGGATTTTTCATCAAGAATTTCTGTTTGCACAAAGAAAAAAAAAATTGTGTAAAACTATCCTGAAAAACTATATTGTGTTGCTGCAACTTTGGTGAAATACCTTTACTAAAGGACTTTACATAGTGATATTGAAATAGCTCAATTAACAAGCTAATCTTTAATTTCCAATTTATATTTGTCAATTATTTGAACATCTGCCAGAAGGTCATTCCTTCTCTGATTACTTGTGGCATTCCGTAACATATGTCGATTTATTTCGGGTCAAAATTTGGGCTTCATTTGGTTCTTAGGCCTGCAATTGGCCTAACTCAAGCATAAATTATGCATACAAAAAGAGAGTGGAAAAAAAACAACAACAACAGCAGAAAACAATAAAAGGAAGCCCTGAAAGGGAAAGCGAAGGTCGAGGCAAATCAAACAAATGGCAAGAAACATGAAAATGTTGTAAAATAATTTCAATTCATTCGCATGACATTTCGCATGCCTTTGGGCCCTAATGTTGGCCGGTTGTCATTGTGTGTGTATGTGTGTTTGTGTCTGTGTGTGTGTGCGTTGGTGCGGTTTATTGTTGTTGCTGCTGCTGCTGCTGCTTTTCCGGTTCTCGAAAAAATTCCATAGAAATATTCGGTTTCTGTTCGGTTTCGCTTGTTTACGGCCAAACACAAAGCGCAAGGAGACAGAGAGAATGAAAGCACACAGAGCACATCCTTGTTAAAGTTTGATTTTCTTTTTTTCTCTCCACTCGCTTCCTTTTGTATTTCTAATTTTGGTTTTATTTCGCCATATGAGTCGCATTTTGCCAACGGCTCTTTATTTAATTTGAGAGAGAGAGTTGTATCGTATTTATTTTGAATTGGGTTCGACAAAAACCAAAGGCAGGTATTGATTGAATATTTATAAATACTGAATAATTAAAAATGCGTGTGTTTAAATAATATAAAGTAAATATTTAATGCCTTTATTTTATGCAGCATTGACCTTGCTGGTCTTAGAATAACAAAAAAATGAATAAAATAATAGCTGATGCTAATCAACAACTAAATGTAAACTTTATAAAAACAGTTTAGTTTTTGTATGGCTTCATCATTTTTATTTTATGTTGATTTCATGTAAATGCATGAAAAAGGCAATTTTCCTATTTGTTAGCTTTAAAAATAATAATAATGTCTCTCTCATCAATTTTCTATAAATACACTCAGCCACAGAGCTAAGCTTCTGGGAAATAATTTGCCTGCTTCCCCATTCACTTTAGGGGCTTTGTCTGGCCGTGGAATCAGCTGCTATTACTAGACTTCTAATGATATGTTTTATTTTCCTATTATCCTCGTGCAATTGACTTAGCATAAGCCAGAAAAAAAATTTCCAGTATGGCCTCGAGCAACTTGCGCATTATGGTGGAAACCTTATCACACCGGGAGGCGGCATTCCCCACGAACCAGAACCACACAGCCAATCCTCTGAAGAACCTATGTATGTAGAAACCTCCCCAAGACGGAAAAATTTCTCAAGGGGGCTACGTGGGTGTAATTCGCATTGACTGTTTGCTACAATTCGCTAGTGAATGGAATTTAGAGCTGAATGAGAGGCGAATGAAAGGGAGTTGGGGCTGAGCTCGGTTGGGCTTTGATTATAAATAACGTAAAGAGCACATGAATGCATTTTGATTGTCTGCTGTAGTTTACGGCACGTTTCCTATATTTTTTCTACTGCTCCTCCTGGTGGGTTCTTCTTCTGCTTCTGGAGTTGGAAGGAAAAAGGGAAATGAAAGACGACAAACTCGCAGGACGATATCTAGAGAAAGGAGGAACTGCTCAGCGGGGCAATGGGGGCCGACTTCCTTAAATGGTGCACTAATGTAGAAAAGAAAAGCATTTTTTATATTTATTTGCTTGCCACTTTGCATGGAAATTCCAACTGCAACGAGGACATCGCATTTCCTTACTGCAATTTTCCAACGCGCGCGCTCCGGTTTCTCCATCACCACCTCACCCGCCATTTTCCTTATTTTTCCCATACTTCCTTTTTCCTCCCGCTTCCTTTTCTTGCCTTCCTTCGTTATTTTCTGTTTTCTCCTCTATTTTTTTTGAGGCCATGCAAAATAATGTTTCATGTTGCAATAAATGTACGATTCAGTTCGTACCTCCCACCGTCGTCATTCCATACTTCCTCCTCCAAGTATGGAACCTCCCGCGGTTCGTTTCGGAACATCCCTACGCCCATGCATGCCACTCAACAAAAAAATAAAAAAAAGAAGAAATGCATAAATGAAATAAAGGCTGGCACACACATACGCGCATTGCTCATACGCAACGTTGTACGCAGTTATCCTTGCGCCCATTTCGTCCTGTCGACTGTGTCTGCTGGGATTCCGCCGCTCACTTTTCAGCAGTAAGGAACGCAATTTATTAACTTGCCCCGTCATATTTAATATTATCCGAAAGGGTTCCAATTGTCCACTGCCTTATTTATCAGAGTTAACTTCAGGGAATATTTATCGATACTTTGCAACAGATTTTTTGGAAGTTTGCCAAGTCTAATAAAGTAATAGTGAAGAAAAAATATTTTAATATTTAAATGATTTCTAAAAGCTTTTTGTTTATTTAACAAAATTGATTTGCTTTTAAATCTTTATAAGTTTACAACACCATATCTTAAGGGACACTTAGCAGTTCCTATATTCCTAAAAGCTTTCAGGAGTTTATCCTGTTTTATCTTATGTTTACGCTATTAATAATTTAACAAAATACACAAACAAAAAATAAGGATTAATTAACACATTCATGTCTGAGAAATTTAATAAATTTAAAACTAGATCCCAAATCAGCCTTAATTGATTTCCATTTTGTTATTATTTATTTTACGTATAAACTTGAGTTTATTCTTCTTCTCTTAATATTTTATTCCCTTTAAAACACTCCCAATATCACTTTGATTTAACTCCATTTAATTTCTTCCGTGTTTCTCTTTACTTTGCCCTGCCAGAACTGTTCAACTTAATTAAATATACCATGTTGTGGCTCTTAATTTCGGTTTGCATGCCGCTTGTTTTGAGCCATCAATGTTTAATGAAGCGCCAAACGTTTTCGATTTCACAGACCCGGCTTTTGTTTGCCGTCCTTGCCGGCGTCCTTTCCCCTTTTACCTTCCTGTTAACCCAACTGGGTCTAATTTGGCCCACTCCCTTCGCCTTGGTTGTTGTATTAATAATTCGTGCGTTGCGTTTGAGTCACGTTTTGCATGTCGCAAAATATTCGTGGCGCGTTGCCCTTGTCAATGTTGTCATTTCCTGCTCATCGTTGCCTCTGTTGATTTTTGCATAATTTTCGTTTGGCCAGATAGCTTAAGGATTCTACCAAACAACACAATAAAATCGGGGACAGTATCGCAAAAAAGAAGAGAAGAAAATGGTGAAGCAGAAAATTTGTTTGAACCAAAAATCTATAACCAGAAGCAGAGAGGAAAGAAAGGTCCAGAGGAAAATTAAAAGGGAATTTTACAAATGGTTTTTTAGAGAAGAATTTGTACTCTCTGTAAATTACAAGTATACACTCGCCTTTGGTCTCAAGTCTGTTAGGATCAAGTTATAGTTCCTATATTTTTGGTATCTTGTTGGTACTACAAATTTTCTCTCTCTGTGGAAGCTGTAACACAGTCACAAGGACACCAAGCAGAGCAGATAAGATATCGCCCAAGTTCTGTACAGTGGAATGTTTTCATTTTGTTCGCAAGCATCAGAGCATGAAAATCAACATGCAAACTCCACTTGCTCCTCGCTCTGGATTCTGGTTTCTGAATTCAACTTTTATTTCTTTGTGACCTGCCGAGTGCACACCAACAGTTGGCATATGAAAATGAAAAAAGAACGAAATTCAACCATAAAAATGGTGAAATATAAATAGAAACAAGTGTTAACATAATCTTGCTACATATACATTATTTGGTTTATTCAGTGTATAAATCCGATTTGGAAATGCTACAATTCTTGGGTTTACTTTTTGTTATTTACAAAATAAATAAATTGGATTGGATATTACAAATTTGAAAACTAATAAGTTGCTGTATCCGTAGGACCAAACCATTTTCCTTAGCTTAGCATTTCATTTTGGCCATTACTATGCTCGACTTTGTGGCCGACTTTGCCGTTGAAAACTATTAAAGTTGTTGAGCTCACTTTCCCTGTTTCGGACTTAAACTTTAATTTCACTTTCTGGGACAGAGAATAAATAAATATTTGCGCACTTGGCCCTCTTTTAGCCAACGCAAACAGGGCTTGAATTTCTTGGGGAAATATTTAGAACAACTATAGTAGACCAACGACTAAAATAAAATCGTATGGATAACGTATATCCCACGCAGTACTTTTTTCTACTGAACAGCAGGGGAAACTATTTAAATTTTCTACGATTTCTTTTTTGGGTTTCGGTGATATTCCGACTAAAAAAAAAAAAATAAAGAAATGGAGAGGAAACTTTGCTATAAATAATTTTGCATTTTTATTGTGCATTTTATGCATTTTGTGCGCGATTTCGATTTGAAGTTGGCCTCTGAAATAAATATGAAAAGTTTTATTTATGTTTGTGGGGTGGCAAAGTCGGGGAAAAAAGGGGGCGTGTTCGGTCTACGCCATTGGCTTTTGGGGCTTAGATTTGGTTTGGGGTTCGGAGATGGAAGCAGGGACTGGGACCGGGACTGGGGTTATTTCGGTAGCACCGCCGTGGGCGTTATATTTATGACATTTGTTTGCCAACAACTTTCAATAGCTCAATCACGCCACCCGCACATGCAATGGGCCAAAGCACCTCCCATCCTCACTGAACCAGAACACATTGGGAATCAACGACATCTAAAATCAAACAAACAAAAGTTCTGACTTAAGATTGTTTTAATTTTTAGGGGATTACTTTAAGCAAAGATTAAAGTTTATATTATAATGAAAGCATGATCTACATATTACAAATAAATAAATAGATTTATTTATAAGGCTTTCTATTACTGAAATCTCATCCCAACCCTTATATATTTTTCCAGCTAGAAGGCGTAACATTTTCAATGTGAGTGCTACCGGCTGTGTGCTCTTCCACTAGAGCTCCGCGCCACTCGGTGGCAATGAAATCGCGGAAGCTGCCGAAGGGCTTCGTGCTTTGCGGCCTCAACTGTTTGACCTTCGTCTACTTTCCGCTCGTCCTGCCCATCCTGCGATGCTCGGCCGGAGCGGCAACGAGCGGCTCGGCTTCGTCCGGCGGTGGCTCAAAGACCGCCGACGACTTCGACTATCGAATGCAGCGAGTGAGAAATGTGCTCAAGGAAGTGCCACTGATCGACGGGCACAACGATTTGCCCTGGAATATACGCAAGTTCCTGAAGAATCAGCTGAAGGACTTCCATTTTGGCGGGGATCTGCGAGAGTTGGCTCCTTGGTCCTCGAGTGCCTGGAGCCACACGGACCTGCGTCGTTTGAAGGAGGGCATGGTGTCCGCCCAGTTCTGGTCCGCCTATGCCCCCTGTTCCAGTCAGCATCTGGATGCTGTGCAGCTCACCCTGGAACAGATCGACTTGATCCGGCGGCTCGTCCAGCTGTATCCGCATCACATGGCCCTGGTCACCACAGCCTCGGGCATCGAGCAGACTCATCGGACGGGCAAGATCGCCAGCCTGATTGGGGTGGAGGGCGGTCATGCCATCGGCACCAGTCTGAGTGTCCTGCGAATGTTTTACCAGCTGGGCGCCAGATACTTGACTCTCACACACACCTGCAATACACCTTGGTAAGTGGTTAAAACATGATATTTTCTATAAGAAATATATTATTTAATCCTACTTTTTTCAGGGCGGACTGCTGCAAAGTTGACGAACCGGGGAAGTACCCGCACATAGGTGGACTCTCGCAGTTCGGCAAGGTAAGTGTGCCTTCCCTCCTATGATATACAAGGATAATGCCTCTAATAAATCCCGAATGAATCGAGCAGCTGGTGGTGAAGGAGATGAACCGGCTGGGCATGATTGTTGATCTGTCGCACGTGTCGGTGCCCACGATGCTGGACGCTTTGGCGGCGTCGCGGGCACCGCTCATCTTCTCGCACTCCTCGGCGCACGCCATCTGCAACAGCTCCAGGAATGTTCCCGATCATGTCCTGCAGCGCATTGTGAGTAGTAGTCCATTACGGTCGCATTAATCCTGCGGTAGCATTAATCCAAATCCCCCCGCTCCACACCTCTCTCCACTTCAATTGCAGGCAATAAACGGCGGTCTGGTTATGGTGGCCTTTTATCCGCATTTCGTCAGCTGCTCGGGACAGGCGACACTGCACGATGTTGTGGGTAGGTTCAGGGTTCACTGGGGGTGCCAAGGGTGCCCAGGGTGGGGAAGGGTTCTGAGTGATTAATCTTTAAACTTGTGCTTTTTGGTTCACGTCCACCCCGCAGCGCATATCAACCACATAAGGGAGGTGGCCGGCATCGATCATGTGGGCATCGGAGCTGGCTACGACGGAGTCAACTTGTAAGTACGGTCCACAGGACCTTCGACCGTGCACTCTGCACGCCACACGCCGCATGCCGCTTGCCGCATGCCGCATGCAGCTTCAATTACATTTCATTTCATTTGGCAAATTATGGTCTCTCTTTCGTCCTTTTTCGTTCTCGCCACTCGCTCTCCTGCACTTAAGAGTGCCCAAAGGACTGGAGGATGTGTCCAAATATCCGCATCTTTTTGCTGCCCTGCTCGAGTCTGATAAATGGTCAGAGGAGGATATTGCCAAGTTGGCTGGCAAGAATCTAATACGTGTATTCAAGGAAGTCGAAGCGGTGAGTCCACAGCAAAAAACACACTGAAATTGCTCACTTTTCTCTGGCATTTCTCTATTGTTCAATGTTCTGCCCCTGAAGTATGCTTAGGTGCCCTCGCAATGGGTATTGCCTTTCCAGCTCGAATTTGACACTTTACGAAGAACGAAACGTTCCAAAGAGGATGAAATAATCTCAGATGAATCTGAAGTCCGCAGAGATATAATATAAATAGTGTATATAAAAAACCTTAAGTAAAATCTATATATTACTATTTACTCATTTCATTTCGATATCCTTTTTGTAATTTCTTAAAGACTTTTCTTATTCCCAAAACTCTTTGAGAAACTTTAAGTATTTATTGTAAGTCTCTAAAGCTTTCACTAAGTCCTGCGACTTTCAAGGGTATTAAATATTTTGTCCCAACCTTATTAGTCTGTATTTTTTCTTGGTGTTAGGCGCGTACCTGACCGACTTAAAGGCGAAGCCAGTGCCGGGAACTGAACACACATTTCTTAGCAAACAAACAAAGAACGTTGAAAAAAGGACATTGCTATGGTCTCCGCTCTCTCTGTCCCGGTTGTTATTGCAGTTGGAAAATTCCTTTCGCAAGGATAAAAGGAATAATGTGGCTTTGCAATGGAATTTGCACATACTTGGAGTGGAAGCCAGAGGAGGGAAAATGGCTAAAATGGGTGTAGAAGTAGGGGAGGACCACTGGCAGGACATTGGCTTGACGTCGAAAAGACGCAAGTTGTGAAATAATTTTAAAAGGATTTTCAAATGCTTATTCCGATATTTATACAACCAGCCTGACCAGCAGCAGCAGCAACTGAAGCAACAGCGCCAGATCCTGCTCCTTCTCCAGTTCTAGTTTGCAGTTTGTTTGCAGGATGCGGTCAGCTTGTTTGCCGTCTCAGCTCTCGGATTGGATACAGAATTTAGAGCGGGGATAGTGTTCGGCTGCCGTCTATGTCTGGGCACTCCAAGCTCAAGCAGCATTCAATTTGGATCAATACGGGATGCGGCATAGCCAGAGGCAGAGCAGAGCCCCTCTTGGAGGAAGTTACTCCTCGGCATTGAGCGGCACTCGAGCGGAGGCTAGTACCATTCAAAGGCTAGCAAGTGGGTTTGTTTTTCAGTCCAATGGTTGGTCGTAGGGGATGTTCGGATGCTGCGAGGCATGAATAGATAGCTGGCTAAACGATGCACCACTCCAGCAAGCCCATCAATGGCTGGTAGGAGGTTTCTCCTTTGGATTGGCAAATTAAATTACCCTTCAAATTAAATAAGAAAGCAGCCTAAAAGAGGCTTAAAAGGGGACTAATTGTGAGGGCAATAAAGATACATATTCTCAGAGATATATATAAATTATGTTCCTAAATATTTCGTTCTTACTACAAGTATTTACTTCAGAATATAATATAAATATTTATGGTTCCTTAATTACCTTTCTAATAAGGTTCTAACTCAATCCAATTCAAAGCAAGATTAGTCCTCTAAATTAAAATAGTTTAATATTATTCCCTGCTTTGTAATTTCCTTCTCTCACTGAACCAATTTAAAGATATAATAACAAAAATAAATCTTACGACCCCCTTGAACACTGTTCGTGGTCGTAGATTTCATTGCTTTTGCTGATTATAAAAACCTCCTCCAACTATATAGACCACTTGGCCACACCCACCGTTCCACCGCCCACTGGCCGCAGTATCATCCCGCCCCCGCCCCCATCCCGCCCTTTTTGGCCAAGTTGAGAAAGAGATGCCGCAGCATTTTTTAATTTAGCTCTTGTCTCTCGCTGACTGAGAGACGACGACGACGACCCAGGCAAACTTTAATCATATTCTCGAGCTCTCGCCCGGACTCTCTACATTGTAATTAGTTTTAGTTCGGGGTGCATATATAATACGTAGAAATACTTAATGTTCGCGATTACAGGCGCACTTACCCCATCGGAGCAATGCGAATGAAAATGGTAACTACCTAAAGGCAGAGGGAGAAGGCCACCAAAGTATTGCCTACTTTGCAGCTCGACTGATTAAAATCGCCGAGCTTTTATTGCGCTTTGCACTCAGCAGTCGGCCATATATGGAAATATATATATATTTTTTTATATGTATATGTATTTTTACTGCTGTTTATTACATGGCCATAGTGCTCATTAAGAATTGTATTTTAATACGCTTCTGTTTGTTTCTGTACTTTTGTATTTTGCCTCGTTTTCCCCCTTTATTTTTTGCTGCTGACGCTGTGTGCGGTAAAAAGTAATTAAAAATGCTACCCAACGCCTTTTATCTTTGGCCAAAAGCCCAGAGCGAACCGAGCACTGGAAATTAAGCCAGCAGAACCAACCATATATACTTATCCCAATGACATTTGCTTTTGTTTTGCATCAGGCCAAGTCCCCAAGTTCAATGAACCGAACCCAAAATCCCCCCAATTCCACTCTGCAAAACGACCAAAATAAAATACGTTATAGCCTACTTATGGACGTCGCCAGGGCCGGGCTCGTAATGCAATTAAATAATAACGAAAAGCGGGTCAAATGTTCAATTATTAGAAGCTTAATGCTGTTTTGTGCTCGGGCTCGGGCTCGGGATTTTGGGTTGTGTGTACTCTGGGGACTGGTCGCTCCGCTCTGCTCCGGTCATGGCTGTGATAATTAAGCAAGTCATAGAAATTAGGCAAAAGGCCATTTTAATGATTGCCATCTCGCACAAACGCACAAAGCACACACACACACACAAATATCAGGACAAAACCAGCTCATACATAATACCCTTTCGAACTGGACACGCACTCGGTCAAAACGGAGAGTGATGTGTGTTCCTGAAAACATTTTTGCATGAATTTCTTCGATTTTATAACGCCAGAAAAGGGAAAAGAAGAGTTAGTAAGCTTAGAAATAAATTTTAAATTAGTAATTTTACTTTCGTTATTTATAAACATTTTAAAAAGTATGGTTACTGTCAAAACTATAAATTTCCGGCAATAATCCGCTTTTGAATGACTTCATCAAAGCATAAATCACTACTTTAAGTATCTCTTATCTATTTAGTGATATCTAAAAACATTTTGAAATTTTCGCATTTTATTGTTTTTTTTTTAGCACTATTTGCTTTAGATTTTTATCAGTTTTAAATGATTTTTCTACATCACATGCATGGGGAAAGCTTTGGCTAAATTTATGACCCTAATAAATTTTAAAATGGTTCAAAAACTAAGTGCATATCCGAAGCCCCAAAAGGCAACTTGCTCCGTCCGATCAGATTTAGCAGGCGTAACCGCTTTCGAGAACACATTCCCAAGGACATTAAAGACAACAGCGATGCCCGCAAATTTGTGGGCGTGGGAGGCGGTGGCCAGTGGATCTGCCATTGCCATAGCCATAGCCATAGCCATAGCCCATGAACATGATAATTTTCCCGACGCCAGTTTTTATCTACACAAAGGCAGCCGTGGCTGTAGGGGCAAGGAAAAGCCAAGGATTTTGGACTCCTTTACCCCGACCCCACCCAGCTTGTGTTTGTGTAAATGTATCTTTTATTTTAGCCTTTTATATCTAATGCGAGAGCGAAGAACGGCATTTGGCACGACACATCGCCCAAGTGGCGGCGACGGCGACGGAGGCTTTGTGAGCCGCCGCGTGAGATGGGATGTGAAATGTCCCCGGCAAATGGCAGCAATTTGTGCGAGACAAATTCATTTAAATATCTTTTTCCACAGCCCAGTGTGCACTGGAAAATGAGAGAGTAGCCTTTTAGGACTTTTAAAGTATTATTTAATTGAAGTAATATTAAAACCAATATGTAATCCCAAGCGTTATTCAATATGTTCGTAAAAATGTTTTCAGTAAAGAGTAATAACATATAATTATAATTGTTGTACTTAGAATTTCTTTTATTTAATTATAAATTAAATATTTAAATTAATATAAATCTATGTAGAATCTCAAGAACTGCTTCTACTAAAATTTAACATTAGTAAATCATAATTTTTCTCTATGCTTATACATTTTCAATGAGTGTTTCCGCTGACCTTCTTACAATTGATTTGGCTTTGGGGTTGCCTTGTATGGAAAATGCGTGGCAGTAGAATGGGGATTCATTTTCCGCTCCAAACTCTTCATTTATACTGTAACTGTGAACTGGGCTTTCCATTCTCACTGAGCGTTGGCAGGAGGTGGGTGGGATGGTTGGGTGGAAAAGCGCTGCTCAAAGGCCGGAAGAGTCTAGCCAAAAGGCAAAAGGCTCAAAGCTGCCATAGTTGTGGGGCCTCTGAGTGGGTCATGCACACAAAGTGCAATGACTGAGTCAAAGCTGACGTTTTATTGTTGTTTGTGTGGCAGGGCGCACATAAAGCCTCATAAAAAAGTCGTAAATTCGATTGTTGTGTGGCAAACAAAACCCAGGAAATGGGACCGGCCCGACCTAGGCCTCACCAAAGGCCCCTCCAAAGCCTCAGTCCCTCGTCGCCCCCGCTCAAAAGGTGTTTGGTGTTAAAAACAAAACATTTTCCCTCATTTTATTTTGTTGTTTTTTCCAGTCCTGCCTTTGGTTATTTTCTTGTTGTTGCTGCGGCATTAAATGTGCCTCAACTTTTGCCAGCAATGGCAGGTCTCTGTTTTATTCAAATTTGAGTTTTCCTTTAAGGTGACTGAGAGTTGAGACATGAAGAAGAGGTTTCCTTATGTTTAGTACTAGAAATTCATCAATAAGAAATCTTAATAAAAATGTATAAAAGATTTATCATAGATTAAAGCATTAGAATTTACATTTTAATTCAAAATCATGAAACAAGTTTATCGCTGACTGAATTTCGAGATTTATTATGACTTTGTCTCTAATAGCCCTTCTTTGTTATTTATCCAAAAACTAAACTCCAAGTCCAATTTCGGGCTGAAACTTGTGAACAATATTAATGCCATATGAAGAGTACGCGAGAAGTTCCGAAGAAATCATTTCTGCATTTGAAAATTCAAACAAAACTTTGGCAATTACGCTAAATAACTTTTGTAAGTTGTGCCAGCTTGGCGTTCGGCGTTATGCAATCAATTTTCATCAATCAAATGCAGCTGTTGACACACCCCCCGAGGCCACACCCTTACCCACACTCACACCCACACACATGCCTAAATAATTTGCTAATGGGATTTTAACCAAATGAAATTTTATCCTTATTTATTTGCAGGTGCGCGATCAGATGGAACTTTTGCGAGTGGCACCCATTGATCAGTCAATTCCAGCCGAAGACATTATGGGCAGATCCTATTGTCGTTATCAAGGACCAAGAACGTGATAATTTCTCCATTTGTAAAGTTCATTCCCATCACAACTCGCCCAATACATATGCACATATACATATACATATACATATACATTTACTGTTTCACCCGTGGCATCTCCCGTGGCGAAAATGCGAAAAAATTATGTCAAGCGTACGTGTTGTAAAGTGAAACTTGTTTTAGGTTAATTGACAAAGTTTTTCCTCCTCTCTGCTGCTCTGTTGTTGTTGTTATTTTTGTGTATTGTTGCCTTTGCTGTGTATTGTTTGCCAGTGCGTATGTGTGTGTGTGTGTGAACAGCATGACGTTGCAAACACAGACACACATATATTGGCACAGGAACAAAAAAAATGACGACTTTTTTCAATCGCTAAAAGTCGAGCCAGCTGGCCAGCTGTTGTTGCTGCACTGCAAAAAATTCTACAAAATATGTTTAGCCCAAACTCTTTAAAAGCTTTAATTAGATTCTTAAAATTTCATTAAAATTCCCTTTGAAATATGTTAATTTAGCAAAGAACTCTTTGAACACTTTCAGCTTTAAAAAATAATGATTTTTCTCAGTGCTAACAACTTTGTGCGCAGCTGGCATCGCCCATAAACAAATACAAAGTGGCAAGAGGAGGCGCCGCCCACTCACCCACACACACACACACACACCTCTGTAATCCCCCCTGAACTCTCTTACCCCGATCCCCTTTCCATCCATAAACTAGCCAACATTGTGTAAATATCATTGCCATGTTTATTTTTATCTCTAGCTCTAGCTCTAAGTCAGGCTAAAAGAGGACAAGCGTAAAAAAGGAGAGCAAAAAATATATATATAGTATATATAAATCCATAGCACGGAAGAGCAAGAAAAAGTAAACCCTATAATAGCTAAAGTAAAGCACAGTTAGCCTCAAATTAATAAACCAAGAGCAGCGTGAAAAATGTTGTCACAGAGCCGAGACGAAAAAAAAAAACCCAAAAGGTCGAGACTAATCCCAAGAGTCTAGCTAAATGTTGGTACCGAAGGAAAATCTAATTTTTCACAGCGTATTTTTTCTATGAAAAAGTTATTAAAGTTTACAAAGAATATAGCTAATAGTTAATGAAAGTGTTGAATTCTCATTTGCGACATTTGCTGGGCCGATTTTGATCGGAAATGGCGACAAAAGTTCATTAATCTGGCCTCATTAGCCCAGCGCACGCAGTGAAACGATTTAATTATAAAACATTATGCGTTTAAAGTGTTTTTAATTTTGTTATTAACCTAAATGAAATTCCCATTTAATTAGTTAATTAACATTAAACATTTAATTGGCCAAGGTTTAATGCAAAACGAGAGCACGTAAGCCGAACACAAAAAATGAATGCAGTTGTGACCACAATTTTTGTGCATCATTTGTAAGGCTTAAATAGCAATCTTTTAATCAATATTCAAGCGAGGCGGCTTCGTTTTGCGGATGAAAAGCAGCGAAATGGTAAAGCATTTTATAATTAATAGATCCATAAAAAATTCAACCCGCCAAAATTGCAAATAAGTTCACAAGCAAAGAAATGAAACAAGAAATACCATTAAATACCATTTGTATAGTAAATGAGAGCAAATTTAAGCGCGATTGTTCGAGAACATTTAACTCATATACCTATGCGTACTCACCTATATCACACACACACACTCATGTATAGATATGTATATTTAAATATTTGGTTTTAATTTAGCCATCAAATTTGCATAAGCAGAAGGGAGTTTGCTTTTCCAACAAATTCATGCAGCTCAACTTATGCGATTGGACTTTTTGTTGAAAAAAAGTTGGAAAACTAGGATAAACAACCAACAAAAAATATAAAACGTTTAACTAGGTGAAGGTCGGTATAAAACAAAAGAAATAACACATGTGATCAAAAATAAAATTAAATTACAAATATGTATTATTACAACTTACATATATTACTACGATAATTTAATGTTTAAAATAACACACAAAAACCGAAGATGAAAACAAAGTTACAAACGAATTCAACCATTTTTACTGCTGATGGAAGTTGAAACACACACACAACTAAAGTTTATCGATTACAAATAGCATATAATAAAATGGTAAATCTAACTGTAAACCTATAGTAAAAATTCTTGAAAAACCGCTGAAATTGTGGAAAGTGAACACCCTGTAAATATTTGTATGAATACTGATTGAATAGTCATAATAATTGTATGAAAAGTATGTCAAGTTGTGAAATGGAAAATAACCGAAAAACCAGCAGAAAATAATTATATTAATTCATATGTGTACATTGGAAGATGTCGTAAATGGCCAGCAGAAAAATACCAAAAGAAATATAAATAAATTTAAAAAATTATAAGAGTAATTAAAGGTGTGTTTTTGTGGGAAATTCAATTTTAAATTAAGTATTATAGCTAAAAGGCAAAACATTGAATTTATTTAAAAAGTGAAGCAGTACACAGTCAGAGTTTTTCAAAAACTTTTTCGTTTTTGACACCCAGTCTTCATCGCTTTCCACTTTTTATTTTTCTCAACAACAAACACGGAACTCTCAAGGAAACCAGTCGGTGTCAGCGAAGCTCTTCAACAACCATCAAACACTTTCAGCTCCGCTTGCCATTGTTTTTTGCTTTATCCTTTATTCTTATTGTGATGATAGCACTCGGAACACACATTCAGGCAGCACTTGGCCCGCACATCCTTGCCGTATCCGTTTATCTGTCTGATGTAGTCGCTACTGGCTTGTCAATTCGAACGTAAAAATAAAAGGATATGCCATTTCGTTCCAGTTTGTTTATATCAGCGCATTTTATATACGCTAAGCCCCGGCAGATAAAACTCCTGTGTAATTTATTTGCGCTTTGGCGGCCAAAAAGAGTTCAAACAGTGAAAAATCATGGAATTTATCTGGGGCGAAGGTCAAGCATTTGGAATCCCACTCGCCCACCGCGAGCCACATAACTCAATGCTCGTAAAACTTGCAAATATTTCACATTTGTTTTATTCCAGCTTTTGGGTTGGGCTGCTGCTGCGAGCGTTAAAAAACTATGCATCAAACGGAACGAAACGAAATGTATGTTTTACATAAAATTTCAATTAAATGAAATAAAGTTTCGGGTTTTGGGTGTGCAGATTCGCAGATTCGTCCTTGGCAGCAGCGCTACAGGAACCGATTGCCGGGGGCTGGCAACGCACGTCTCCTTTAAATCATCTCGCTGGCAGCTGAAATGAAACTGGCAGTGGCAACAACTTTTGTTAAACATTTGTTACCAGCAGCCCCACCACTGGCAGCACCAACAGCCATCACTTACCAGTGGAAACTAATAAAAGTAATAAAAATCGAGGGTGGAAAGTCCAACCGAAGTAAAACGAAACGAAAGCCAAAAATGTTAGGGTTGAGGATAAAATTAAATAGGAAATAGTTTATGGAGCTTAAGGTAAAATATATATATATTTGTATTTTTAAAATTTTGTTAATACAGAAATAACAATATTATACCCTTGCAGGGTATTATAATTTCAGTCAGAAGTTTGCAACGCATTGAAGGAGTCATCTCCGACCCTATAAAGTATATATATTCTTGATCAGCATCAACAGCCGAGTCGATCTAGCCCTGTCCGTCTGTCCGTCCGTCTGTCCGTCCGTCTGTCCGTCCGTCTGTCCGTCTGTCCGTCTGTCCGTCTGTCCGATTATACGCGAACTAGTCCCTCAGTTTTAAAGCTATCTGAATGAAACTTTGCAGATGGTCTTCTATATACTCTCACTCGTACATAAGTCGGAACGAGCCGGATCGGTCAACTATATCATATAGCTGCCATACAACCGATCCGTAAATTTGTTGAAAAAAAATTATAACTTCACTGTTTTTCAACATATCTTGATTAACTCTCGGTTATGAGCTTTTTATATTGTTTCTGAATTTTAGATTTAATTTTATAAAAATCGGACTACTATATCATATAGCTGCCATAGAAACGGTCGGGAAAGTTTTAGAAAAAAAATTATAACTTTGTCAATTTTCAACATAATTTCTTCTACTTTGAGATACAAGTATTTCATATTTTTTCAGAATTTTGTTGT